>PQWD01006533.1:0-43623 GCA_019425675.1 Leucinodes orbonalis
TTATTATCCGTTGTTAGTACCATAATACAGGCTACACGCTTAACTTGGGACTAGATGGCGCTGTGTGAATGTCAGTGGATATTTATTTATTTATTATATTCGTGTATATAAAAACATACCTTTTGATGACATTATCAGTATACACAAATACATATTTATAACCCCCGACGCAAAAACGATGGGCTGTTATTTAATTATACACCTATATATCATATTTCTACCTAACTTAAAAGAAACCTGTTACTACGAATCAGTGAATCGAGTCTAGTTTGAAACAGGTGGATATTCCGAACAAAGCCATCTCGTATCCGACACGAAATCTATATGCAGACAGGAGACAGTAGAAAGGGAAGCTCCGATTCCCCACTGGGAGGGAACATGGAATAATCCCCGCCATCGGATGTGATGCACCATTTAGCTTAGTGTGCCCGTTCACTGCAGATTACCTATGATTCTTGCTTGTCTCACTTAGCGATGAGTATGAACGTGACATTCCTTTCATCTGCGAACTTATTGTTCACAAACAACGTAATAGAGGGTGATATTTACTGTGGGAATATTCTATATGATTGCTGTTGTGCCGTCATATAGGCATATTATTTATTCCTTACAGAGGACTTAATAATAGGTGAGGATTGCCAGTGGTTTTTATATCTATTATATTTACGAAGTGATCTTTTTAACGTTTATCTGCTTATCAAATCTATTAATTTTATCCTAACATACATTAGGTTGCTTATATAAATATAGTTATGTAGTATGCTCGTGAGACAATGTCGTGAAAAACAAATATATAAACACATATGTTAAAGAAAGATACATGTTGATGGAGACGGTAATTTTACGATTTGTTATGTAACATTTTGCAAATATAAAAATACTTTGAGAAGAATATATTTCATGGCTAAGGACGATTTGTCTAAGCAAGCTGGAGAATATACAATGATGCATTATGAAGACAAATTGTAGATAAGGTAGGTAATATAACTTTTAGTCACTTTACATTGACTTCATTAAAGCCTTCCCTACTTCCCAAAGTGGCCTATTTACGTCAATCTCCGTAGGAGGTGTGTGCAAACTTACTTTTCAACTCGCTACTCCTCCCTATTGATCTTCTTCGCGGCGACGTTTCCTTGTTTCTGTAACAACGAAACTTAGATTAGACCTTTAAAATACACTTGGGACTTTGATAAGCGTGTGCGTTCTAAGAAAAGGGTTAGCTGGATAATTTACATGATATAACGGTAAATAGAGCTACCTATTTTGAATCATATCTTTATTGGGTTATGGTCAAGAACCTCACTATCTTTGTGTGAAGTCAATTCCAGCAATCGATTGCACGGTTGCTTTAAGTTGACCGTCCAACTTTTTTAATAAAAAGAGTTTTTGTTTTACTTTGAAAGCAAGAGCCTCCGAAAATAATTTTCATTCTAACAGATTTCTTAACGGCCGAGGATCTGAATGTATGAATTGACTAACCCATAATGAATCGTAGTAGAGCTTTAAGCTGATGCTGGTACCGATACCGGTGGTAATCGATACGATTCGAATCGAGTACAATGTCGATTGGTGCGTGTTAACAACTACTGCCCCAAAATATAAGCTGGAAACAATAGATGCTTTCCTTTTTTATCTCTGGCAAGGGCCGACATTTTTCGGTCAGCCATCTGATGATAGACATTGCGATGTTTGCTTCTCTTTTTTCCTCAACCTGTTGCAGTCCAATGCTGGACATTCTGGACATGTCTCTGCCAGTTTGCGTCAGATATCCCGGTCCGCCGCTTTCCTCATCCAGCCTCTACCTCCGACCTGTCGCAAGTCGTCGGTCCATCGGAGTTCTGGAGTGGAGACCGCGTCTTGGAAAGCGTAGCGTAGGACGCCCTTCGTCCCGATGCCTGCTAAGTTTGTACAATTGTCAGTCAAACCGCTGGTCATTTCATACAATTTAAAAGTAAAAAATGTATGTTAAAATTATTCTAGGTTCTTTAATACTTATCATTTATTTTCTTCGTTTCTACCTATGAATTGCATACTAAAAAATAATATCCACAGAGAAATTGAGTGTTAATTATCACCATATCGTGTTATATTAAGCAGTAACGCAAGATGTTCCAACCGTTTGACAAAATCCAGTATTTATTTTAATAATAATAAATATCCACTGACATTCACACGGCGCCATCTAGCCCCAAACTAAGCATTAAGTCTGTAATAGACCACCTCGCCAAACTCCATATATTTAGTAGTAATATTGTGAATGTGGGACGGATACAGGAGCGTAAACCATATATTTTTCTCATTCCCTTTATAATCATTTCTCTTTCCTACTCGATCTAACCTCCCTTAAGATTCCTTTTCCCACTTGCATAAAATCACTTCTTTATACAATTGATATTCATATTTATACGTTTTATCCAAATTTATAGTAGATAATAATTTAAATTTAATCATTTTTGTATGCTATGATGTTTATCAATATCACTTATTTTATTATATCTTTGTTATTTACCTTATGTATATTTTAATGCAGTAATTATATCTTAAGTTACTTTCCTGATCTTTACTCATTATCCAAATTCCGTATTATGTAACCTTTTCCTATTACTTGTCGTTTCCTCTTTACTTAAAAAATATATATATAACTTGACTTTGGCCGGATGCACAAACCGTGCAAGGTATGAAGAAAAAAAAAGTCTGTAATATGGGCACTACACAACGGATACACATACTTTTATACGTTTTTTTTGTACAAAAGCATACATATTATACAACAAAAACCACCCAGACCAACATAAACAGATATGTTCATGCACACAAATATTTGTTCTGCCCGGGGATCGAACCCGGAACCCTTGGTGGAGCTGTTGACGTCTCAACCATTTCACCAAATGGGTCGTCAATAGTAAGTATATCAAAAGTGTGGCCACTACGAATTGGTAGTACGAATGGTTGGTATACCGAAACGTATATTAAGAGGTTTACGCAATTCACTTATCTACACACGTGCCTTAGTACTCTTATATAGCTAGGATCCATAAATTGCATTGGAACTTTAATTAAATTCCAACAATATGTGCTATACGATAAGGTAAATTGAATAGGACAATATCTAGGCACAAAACCCCGACGCTGTGCCAGCCTAAGACATTAATCCGATCACTCACGGTTGGGAATCGAACGTGGGACCGTTCGCAGATTAGCCGTGATGCAAATTGATGCACTTAGTTTCTATATGACGCTGCAATCGGATTTGCACGATGTAGGTAACAAGGAGTATATGTGTGTTGTAGGATACCTTCTGATTTATTTGCTTCCTTGGAACCTATCAATTTACTTTAAAGATCACACAATAACGTGCCAAAATTCTTATAGTATGAGGTAATGAAAAAATAGCTGTAAGTATTTAAACACCCTACATCGTTAACTAAAAAGCGGTTTACAAACGAGTAAAACTAGCACATACTGCTACTATTACAAAATATTGTTTTTTTTTACTAACAGAGATATAAAATCACCATTGAATTAAACTACGCTTCTCGTACATAAACATAAGTTAGTTATAGATTTTTAATGAGAAAATAAATCTTCTTCAAACTTACATGATAATAAATAACCACTGAAATTCACACATCTAGCCCCAAACTAAGCATTAGCCTGTGACATAGTCCATATCATATAGATACTAAAACACCTGATAATATTTTTTTTTAAAAGTTATGAAATTTATCAACTATAAATAAAAATATCATCGTCATCAATCTATAACGTACTAATGAAGGGAACAAACCTTCCCAAATACCATAACCACGGGGAGCTTGGGCCGTTACCCACTACGCGGCTGAAAGTGGATTGGTAGGCTTTAATGACTACTTTTGTAAGATTGAAGCCATTACGATGGCTCAACGTGCCCTCCGTAACACATAATCATCTTAGTTTTCGGACAAAACTGTCTTGGCATTAGCTGAGTGGCCACCATTTTGGTAGCATTATAATTATTTTTAATATTAAGGATATTATGTTACAATTTTATTGCGCCAAATAAATATTTTTCTTTGTTTCTTTCTTTCAAAGTAAACAATTTTCTTTCTTTCTTTCAAAATCACCATAAACTAAACTAGGAAAAATCGCAACAAAAGGACTCTCACTTTGCGGTATCCCCGTAAAATTCGAACCCACGTTCCCCAAATCATGACCACAAGACCATGCAAATGTAAATATCATCATCAACAGTTCAACATGATTGGCCGACTCCACGCACAATCTGAATATACAAGAATGCATTTTAACTTTTAAAAAATGTGGATATATTTTTTGGTTCAAGATCATAAATGACAGATAATATACCTAATGTCGAGACGTTCAACGCGCTGAGTCAACGCTAGCTTTGGAAATCGATTTAACCTACCAATTCCCTCCCAATTCCATTATGGAGCGCCCTTACATTCATGGTCAAAAACTTGAACTCAAAGTAAAACCCGCAACAGATTACCCCTTTGGTATCTATTTCACTTAAATTATAAACCTTGGGTGCCATTTGACCCTGTTGAAATTAGTTTATACGTTCGTTGAAAGGATTGGGAACTTAGGTTTTAGAAACTCAATTTTCAAGTAGATAACATGAAACCTCTTGTCTACTGAATGACTGGCGAACAACGCACTTTCAAAACTGGGGAACTATAACTAATTATAAAAACAAAGAAAAAAATTATGTGGCAGAATACAATAATTTTCCTTGAACTCAAATCAAATAACACTAAAAAGGTATACTGATTCCAGACAATTAACGTTATTGATATTATCACCTATTGGCACACGTAACTCTTTCAAAAAGGGAGGAGGAATTAAAATGAGGGGAAAGAGGGGTACGGGACTTCCAGCTACCTCTTTCAAAACACCAAGTTCTGCGTTATTTCACGACGGTTTTCTGTAAGGCCAATCACTCCGGTCTTTCCTTAAAAGATTATCTCGTTCACACTAACAATGTATGTAACACTAAACGCCAGAAAGTAAATCTTTATGATTAATTAAATACTAAGGTAAACACTATATTGACAAATGTATTTTTAATGACGCAAAATAGAAACCTCGTGAAGAGTAAATGAGTGAACTTGTTTTCGATAATATAAAAATACTGTTCTTATACTAAGCCAAACATGATGACTATCTGCGACAAGATAATACTGTTTCGCGTCTTTTGCCAGCTTAAGGCACAAAGCGACTCAAAGGGTCAAAGAAGGCAACATAAAACTTATTCGTTAAAGCCAAGCTTTGTGCTGCTCTGAGCTAATCGCAAGCTTCAATGTTGTTTGCGGTTTATACGTAATATTCTGTCATATTTGTATTGACTTCCTACTGCAGTGAACAACTTACCAGTGAAGGGTTATATTTAAAATTGAAAAGTGTTTTACATTAATTCTAAACTAAATAATTTTTATTTTGATGACAACTGAACAGATAAAGTTTTTGTTAAATGAAAAGAAATGAAAAGTGTTTATTCAGTTTAACTCCAAACAGAACACTTATGAATGTCAAATGAAGATACCACTGGTTCAGACGGTAGTTTTCTAATGAGAAGAATCCAGCAAGAAACTCAGTAGTTACTTTTTTAAAAAGAATGTGTTTTGTACAGAATCATATTATTTAATATCAAATAATTATCCAAGGCCAATTATATTCACATTTTTTATTTATTTTTTATTATATTATGTATTAGTAAAATATAATGATCTACAAAAGTATTATTAAGTAGTTAAGTATAATATAAATCTAAGTAGATGCTAACAAAAAAACAAATGCAGTGTAGGCGTGGAGATCAACATGTCCATGAGTTTTTATCATTTATATAATCTTCGATACTATACTAAGACTATACTTATTTTTTTTATTGAAATTGATATTACATGAGACTTAAACTTATGCAGGGGTAAATCAATTAAATATTTTCTTATTATACTCGTAATAGTATGAAATTGACAAATGAGTGATAGGAAGGCCAATGGACATTAAAGTATCAGTATGTTATGCAGTGCCAATTTCAATTCATTCAACGAAAGGGGTTGCAGCATATTAATATTTTAGGACTATAGAACCTCCCAGCTTTAAAACCGCACAGCAGATAGACGCGCCGGCGAGGGCCTTCGTCGCGAGTCCCTGTAGGTTCGACCAGTCCCACGCTACCGGCACGTGCTCGGTCGCATTTCTCCCCAAACTTATACTAGGTTCCCTAGCCCCATGCAAAGCCCTAAGCCGAGGTTCGCGTCTCACTCTGACTCAGACACCCTTAGGCTCGTTGCATTTTTTTTGTGCTGAGAGCCATCTGCGCTCGCCAATTGTCCGGTAAAGCTGTGAAGGCCACCTGCAGCCAAAAGCGATAAAAAAGCGTCATTGGAATACTCTCAGTATATACGTTTTGCCAATGATGTAAAAAAGTATAGATTCGTGATATGCTCACAAAACAATCGAAAAAAGTTTTCCGAATGCAGCGATAGCAGGCATACTCATATTTCGAATTTCGGACACATTTACCTAAACAAAAGAGTACAAACTGTACTCTCTTCGGCGATTCGTTTTAGAGACACGGATGGCGTATCTACCTTATATATACAGAATATCATTGCTTTTTGCCATACCTATGAATAGAAGAGGCACGAATGAATCAACCTCATCGAAGTAACGCTACAGCCTCAGAAAAGAATGCTTGTACTCGTTATAACGGTTTGCGTTGTGTTTCGCCAACTAAGGTTACAGTGGGCCACCTACGTAGAATCCACCTTCCTCCCTCCCAATAGTTTCTTTTTGATGACCCTTTATCAAAGATCGGTAATGCATTTGTATCTCTTTCGGTGTGACAAGTGTCTCTGAGACCACCATGCTCGTTTAAAATCTTCCATCAGGGACGTCCCGTGGTTATGGTTTAAATGAGCAATTGCAAACATTAATCAGCAATTGACAAGAGAAGTCTAAGCTACTTACTCATTCAACCCAAGCTTTAGCACGGGACCAGCTGCTCTGAGCATGGCGTGAGCATCAGCGTTAGTCATGGAGCGCGTAGATCGACCGTTGATGGATGAGATGACATCACCTTCCCGAATGCCGCTTAGCGACGCTTTCCGACCAGGGTTCACCTGGAAACAAAGAAAACTTCATATTAAATTAATGTTATAGGACGAGCAGGTGACGAAGGAAGGATTTTCACCTATGTAGGTAGTAGACTTTTCAATAGCTTGCACTTGACGCTTTGTTTTTTTGTGTTATTAAGTGAACTGGTCGATACTCAGACCATGACAAAAGCAGTACTAAAGGAAATAAACAACAGTAGGCAACATACATTTTCCGTCAACATTGTGAGACGACAGGTGTGAGGTTTTTTAAACCTGACAGTGTTCGCACCCCGAAATGCAGAAGAGCAAAACACTCCTATCTGTGCAATTTGCGGTTTGATATCTGAAACTGCGGTGGTACCTACCTAAACGACTCAGTACCGCGTCTACCACCTAGTTGTTGAGTCAGTAGTTCGGATACTTATAATAACCTCCGTGCCAAGGCTGGACCGAATGATTTTTTTTTGGGTAAACGTGTGCCACCATCGGCTTCGTCACCACAAGCGAGACTAAGGCCAATCATGAATGCAAAAACTTAGCACAGGTTATCAATCGCACAATAACAACGAAAATATCGGAAATCTTGCCTGTAATCTGGCAACAAATAAGTAACTTCGGCTTGAATGCCAGAATATATGAGATATTTACATCAAAATTCGGATTATAACAATCCAAACTTGGACTATGCCAACTATAAAATTACTTGCATTGAGAACTCAATCGAACGCTTTTTACATAAAGAACGAACCAAATGCAATTATCGAAATAAATAAAATCACATATTTATTGAGTCTATTTAACTCGATAAAGTTTTTACACTTTTTCGAATGTTGAACATTTGTACAATTTGCTTTTTCTTTTCAAAACTAATTTCGATTTCAATTTTGATATCGAAATTAGTTTTGCAAAAAATAATATATAGAGCATACTTATTGATGATTGCATTGTTATATTTGTATTTGCGGTAGAGGTCTTGTGTCAGGGTTCCGTTCGATTCACATAAATAAAAGACGCTAGTATTGTACGATTACTTTGATTTACATGTGTATGTTTACAAACCTCATTTTAAGTAAGGTGTGGAGACATTAAGGTCTTTTGAAGATTTATTTAAAAGCCATTTGCCCTACGTGGTATGGAGAGCCTATTATAGGTGTTTCCGTACGCGCTAAAGCCGATATAGAAATATCCATACGTCAACTAAAGTGACCGACATAGCCCGTGGAGTTAGCAATACTAATAATATACGTAATAACTAGTCAGGAATAAAACTTAACCGTATCTACTGCTGTTAGACGAAAGAAGAGGTTCCATGTACTCACTCAAATGCTCATAAGAAAGTTTGTATATTTTTAACGTATGTTCTAAATCAAATATGTTGTATTTTCAAAGTTCAAAATGCTAAAGTTATTTACATCGTAGCTTTACTACTGTGACCACTTCTGGGAACAACTTTTATATTAACAATCGGCGCTTACCGTCGAGTAACTAGTTTAATTACTAACATATTAAATTGTGAGAGAACGATCAGGGTTGAAAACTGTTTGATCATTATATAAAAGATGTATTATTATTTAAACAATTATCGCTTGCGTGTAACATAAAAAATTAGTACACAGCATGCAACTCAAACGATTATCGCTACCCCTGATTACAATTTTGAACCCGATTTTGTAATTTGACAATAACGTCATGAATATTCATTGTGGCCTGTTTACGAAGCCATATGCCAACTGAATACTCGTTATTCAATTCAGTAATCGGCACAAAATGAAACCTTAATTAGATACTACGCAAAATTTGAAGTTTTGATATTAATGACCCATTCGGTTGTGGAATCATAATCATTTCAGAAGTTATGTGAAACAATTTTGAAATGAGTACAATACATGAGACTTGGTTTGGATTAGGACAAAAGTCCGATACATTCGTAAACCGTCCTTAGATTTATAGTTTTGCTTAAAAATAGCAATTCAAACTACATAGCTTTCATTTTAACAAGGCCGATAATTTCGTGTTGATTAAATTTGTTTAATAAAATTTCCTACAATTCGGTTAATAAATTGGAAAGCACGATTGAAAGACGTATCAAATCTTTTTACTTTATTACGACTAAGCTATAACACTGTACGTAACATAAAATGCGACCCCAGCAAAAGTAACAAAAACGTCCGAATAAATTCCAATCAAAATGAAATGGTGTTTGGTAGAGAAAATCGAATTTGAATAATTTTAAAAGGCAAGTAATGTATAATAAATATTTCATGAATTTTTTTAGCTAATTTGTCGAAAGAAAATACGTAAATCGAAACAAATCAAATAGTATTTTATGTTTCGAATCATTCAGTAAATGACACTCGTAGTGTGTTTGCTAACATTCTAATGGAATCAAAATGCTGAAGCTAATGGAATATGGCAATGCAAATTCTTACTTTGCCTAAAAGATTGAACTTTTTAAAAACCAAATCATAAAAACCCTATAAGCATTAAATGTTGATGTTACTGATTAATAAATTGATCATAATTTTATTGAATACTTTTTAATATAATTAAATCTATTGATTCGATCCGTCTTTTTAACACAAATTACTTTTTTCGGTTTTAGTTATGAATCTTTTTTTTAGCATTGGCCCCATCTAGGTTTACAATACAGATAAATATAATATATGTATTAAAGTAATATATCAAAATCATGTACAATTAACTAACCGCGCTTGGTTCACGCCTCCTTGCCGCCGGTGAGCAAAACTTTAACATTCTTGACTACCACAAAAAACAATCTCACACAAACACACACATTGTTTCTCTACCCAAACACAACTTACAATTATCTCATTACATCACATTTTTCAACAATAACCCTAAAACACTGATATGATTATAATGATAGACAAACACTGCGGTCTTCAAAATAGTATGGTTGGCACTAAAGTGAGGTGGGCACGCGAGGTAACATGGAAACATTATATGGGCATTATAGTAAAATGCATGCGCCGTGAGGCACACGTCTTTTGTTGTGGTGAACGCCCCGCTTCGAATATTAATCTTGTCGGAGGCGAATCGAAGAAACGTCATTCGAACCCCCCGCAATGAGTACGTGTTAACAGCCTATATCCTTAACGGGCCGATGAACTTCGCATTGTATGGAAATAAATCGAGATTAGGCACAATATATTGAAACAGCTGACAGACACGTTGACAGCAAATGCCAATAAAAAGCCCGTGTTATTTATAGTAAAGTGCGAGACATTTTCAAAGGTCAACATTATATGCGTGCTCGTACTTACTTCCTTATTATCTATCTAAATGTTGGACCTAATGCTCTGCTTACCAAACATAAAATTTTTGATATCACGTTCATTAAATGCAAACTCGATACTCCTGCCCATGACAGATACAGTGATGAAGGAAAATGTACATGTTGATACTAACTACTAGAGCGTCGGTGGCGCAATGGTGTGGACTGTCGCCCTCCTACCGGGAGGGCTGAGGTTCAAATCCCGCCACGTACCAATGTATTTTCGAAAAATATATTTACGTTATCCGATGCTCTTAGGGTGAAGGAAAATGTCGTGAGGAAACCTGCGCACGCCTATAAAGAGATTCAAAGGTTGAGCGTGAAGTTGTCCAACCCGCACTGGACCCGCGTGGACGACTAAGGCCTAAACATCCTATACGGGTAGGCTCGTGCCCCTCACCTCACATAGCCTACCCGTATAGGGTGGGTGGGGACGTTAATGAGCTGATGATGATACTAACTACTTAATGCACAACAAACGCCTGATTTTAAAGACGCTAGATCCTATCGCTGAATCGTTTGTACCAACATTTAAATAATTCAAAGAAAAAAGAAAGAAAAGTGTTTGTAAGTGATAACATTTACAACACAGATAACATTTACAAACACAGACACAACATTTAACACGAATAAGAACCAATACCTTAAGAAAGACAAACGAAAATATAAATGATAAACAATAATAAAAAAATATGAGCAAGAATGAGGAGAAAACCTAATTTCCCTCGCGTTTCAGTGCTTGGGGTAAATCGATCGCTTTTTGAAACTTGAACTAACTGAAGTCGCTTCTGCATAATGCAACATTGTGTACAATTACTTCCCACACAAAGCCAATGTCGCATTAAGAGGTTACGAACCGTAACTCGGCTGGTTCAGTGCATTTTCTAATTAATCCCATATCAAACCTAGCAAAACGATCCAAAGCAGATCGTATAAATATCCACTGACATTCTCTTCAACCTATTGCAGTCCACTGCTGGACATAGGTCTCCCCCATTTTGCGCCAGACATCCCGGTCCTCCGCCTTTCTCATCCAGCTTCCACCAGCGACCTTTCGCAAGTCGTCGGTCATCGGGCCGGAGGGCGTCCTACGCTACGCTTGCCAAGACGCGGTCTCCACTCCAGAACTCGTCTGCTCGAACGGCCATCGGTTCTGCGACATACGTGACCAGCCCACTGCCACTTCAACTTGTTGATCCGGCGGGCTACGTCGGTAACTTTAGTTCTCTTACGAATTAAATCATTTCTAATCTTATCCCTAAGAGAGACTCCAAGCATAGCTCGCTCCATTGCGCGTTGAGTGACTTTGAACTTGTGAACCAATCCCGCAGTCAGTGTCCATGTCTCAGCTGCGTATGTTAGTACGGGTAGGACGCATTGCTCAAAGACTTTCGTCTTTGAGCAATGCGTCCTGCGTCATTCAGCGCCATCTAGCACCAAGTTAAGTCTGTATTATAAGTACTAAACAACAGATTAACATACCTATATACATTTTTTACATATATAAAATACCCAGACCATAACAAACAGACATGTTCATGCACACAAATGTTTGTACTGTCCGGGTATCGAACCTGGAAAACTTGGAGTAGCAGCCGACGTCTCAACCATTACACCAAATGGGTCGTCAAACATCCACAGCAAAACGCCAGTTATGTTCGACCCTAACCACATCTAGCTTGAACAAGAAGCCTATCTTTTCTTGTATGGGAAATTTAATATTTATATCTGCATTGTCCTTGTTTGCAATGTATTTTCTTTCTTTCTTAATCTTTACCCTACACGGACCCAATGCGAATTGGTAGGTGTACCACAATAGATATAATCGAGACGGCTTCAAGAATACTAAGTCTTTATTTTTAGACAATCAGTTGATTCACCAGCAATATCCTAATCAAACTGAAAAAGACGTACAAAGTTAATTTCCCCATGGAAACAATTCTGTACTTACATATGACAGTGTAAATTATATAACCAGCATATTTAAGAAAACGAACTGGTAAATACTAGTATAAACCAGTTTATCAGCGAACTAGGTTCTGTAAATCTGACTAAGCCCGACCATATGACGGTTAAGCCTGGAATTCCCTCGTCATACCGAATCAATTTTCACTAGCCGTTGTTTGTTCGTCTAGTATTACCTATATAGGTTTAAGCAAGGGTTTATAAATACGAACATGAGTCTAGTTGGATTTTTTAATACTTTAGTAAACTTTATCACTTGAACGCACCACCTGAGAAAATGCCTGTAATGTATTAGCGGTAGGTACCTTAATATCACCTTATTCTCCTCTTATAATATCATAGGTATGCTGTTGGAGCTGCAGCTGCTGGTTGCGGATAAGCTAGGTAAGCGAATAACTGGATTCTTTGATTTTTAACGGTAAAAGTCAAAGAGATTGCCCTTACAACGATTCATTTCATCAACTGGACTACCCGTTCGAATGCTAAATTATGTTATTAAATAAAAATACAGAATTTAATACTTAATCATCCAACAAATTTTTCAACTGCTTGTTTTTCCCGAGGCAGAATTTTTACATTTTTCAAAGAAATATTTATATCTCAAGAATAGTATTTATCGTGAACTTGCTGTATAAAAAAGTAAATACAATATAAAAATCAATTCAATTGTATGTTTTGACATAATTGAATTGATGTTTGGAAATCAAACTTTCCCCCAAAAAAGGCAAAGTAAATATTGGTATAAATATATGAGATTTGTCTTCTGTCAATATATACAATTTGTTTCCTCATTTTCCCGTTCAATCATTTTACACATACACTCAAATAGGTACATGTTATAATAATCATCGTCGAAATTACGAAATTTTAAACTAGCATTAAATTCGGGGCAACACGGTTCTGCTTTCCTGGTTACGAAACCAGAATATTATTTTCACGTTGGTGTAAATGATATCATATGACTTTCTATCAATTCTTAGCTTCCTACCTCGAAATCTACGAAAAGTTCCATATTAAAACTTCCGGACCGAAAAAAATTATTTGCAAGATTTTTGTGTTCGCATACCGATTTTTAGCTTTCCACTTCTTTAAACTTCCACCCCTATTTTAGAAAAGGAAGTTGTACATTTTTTCTTCTTCATCAAAATTCATACGAGTGCAAGTGTAGCATATACAGAAGGAAGGCAAAGGTCGTTTTGCTATCATCATGTTTGTTAAAAGGAATGACAATAAAGAACTGAATAATTAATTATCACTCTAAAAGATGTATCAATCTAAGCTGGATTAATCCCTTTCAACTATCCCCAGTCATGATTTCCAGCTTGGCTATTGAATCCTTAACTTCACTATACTTCGTAAATATACTACGTTAAACGAACCCAGTATTCCATTATGTTTAAACTTTAAACATTTATTCTATTATAAAATACGTCAACTTCATCCTGTACACTGTGTGAAACTTGAAAGATGAAGGTTTGTTCAATGGTATATGGTGGAAACATGAAATAAAAATGCAGCAAAAGTATTACCCCCACAAATAAAGAGGTACTCTCCAAAGCGCGAGAGACGCTTATTGTTTTGTGGTGCAAATTGAAAATTTCATTGCGAAATTATTGCATTGCAAAAGTTGCGCCGAGCGGGCGACACTCGACATCTAATTGCGCTAACAAGACACTAGCAAGCTGAGCATTTAATTACAGTACGCTGAAAGATGAGGCTCTTCTGAGAGTTGCCGCCATGTGGCCAGCCGAGAGGTTCCAAGTGTGAAGTTGTTATTGTCGAATCGTAGTATTACGAATAAGATGGCGCTTTATATGCAATAGTGCTTAAGGAATGCTCATGGCCGATTTAGTAATCCAGCGTAATGGAGGATAATAAAAATATTAAATGCATTATATATTTGCTGTTTCGTTAATTACTTTAGATCAGAAACTAAATATTTGCATCACCTCCACGACGATAGCGAAACGGCGAAGCTTTACTGATTACGTAGTTTTTGTTGAAATAAGGGTTAGGGTAGGTCCTGTAAATTCAAAAGCTTGGTTTTACATGAGATCTGATGTCTTTTTTACAGAGAAAACCTTATGTGTTCATCTTGCAAAATATTTAATATGAAATGTTTTTGGTGGGATCTACAGTTAATCAGAACTACTTCAATGTTCAAGCTTTGTAGTTATAGTAAACAAAATCGGAACTCTATAAAACACAGTAAAACCAAAAATAGTAAGCATATTAATATTTCATAAAAGTTGACTGGTTTTGATTTTTCTGCTCATAACAATGTAATAATCATATAAATGTCAAAGACCTATATTCTTTATTCGCAAAATATCTACGTCCCTCGATAGCTTTAGGATTTGGAAGCTGATTATATTTACCGCTGTCACCGTACTTCCATTTCCATCCATGAACTCGTGTTTTCATATTCATTGCAAAGATTACATGGCACTCCTCATAACACCCGATTACGCATTATTTAGGCGAATCGTGATAACATAACAACACAGTATGATGTGCGATAGTATAGAACGAGTTGTCGTCGTATAGACAGTTTTATGCACATCCATTATACCAAGACCTCTTCGTGAAGTACAAATTATAAGCGAGGGTTGCAAGCAGTGGGGGTCTGCTTTAATTGGACATTAGCTAAGTGAATTTGTCACACAGATCACGTACGAAACGGCGTGACTCCACGACGCACGTGCGTAGAGTATCAGATATACGTACTTGATTCCTATGCCCAATTTATCCAACTTATTTTGGGATATTCCCTGTATTTTAACCAGAAAACCCTGCGTAAACTATGCCAAGGCAGAACACGTGAAATCTAATGGATTCCGAATCCGATACGTCGGATTTTTTTTCTCTTTACTGTGAAACATATTTCTGAAACACATTGACGGTTACTTTCGTTTGTCTTATATTTTTTACTGTAGTTTCATTTCAAAGAATCACGTTAAATATATTTTGTTCACCATGATAGATACATATTGTAAAGGGTCCCCTAAATTATTTGATACTACATTTAAGTTTTAAGCTTTCGCGATTTGAATACAGGATAATATCATGAAGCTTATGAAGGTTTTATTTGGCCTGAAATCGTGGTAAACGAAATATCGTAGTTTTTTTTCCAAAATTTACGGCAGGTTCTTTGATCCCGGGTAGACTCACAAAATCGTATCATGAAAAATTTTAGGTTTTACCCCAAATTACTTGAATATTTCTGAATTTATTTTTCCGAACATTCTTAGACAACCTATTAACACCACTATAACGCTAAACAATCAGACATTGCTATTGTCTAAAAGTGGATATTGCATTTCTAATTATGAAGTAATTAATATTTGACTTAATTGGGTCTTTCTTAACTTTATAGCGAAACTAGAAATGGAGAATACAAATGCAAACATACCTTAATCCTCGTGGCTCCAGCTATAAAACTTTCACACGAGTATGAATAATGGAAAATCCTTCTTTTAGTTTACTTTAGAAAGCATGAAAGGAAAGCACTTACATTTTTGTAGAGCTCTGTCACCTCTTTCTTTCTTTTGCAATATATGAATGTTGGCTATATTTGTAGATGTTTTAAAACTGCAGAAATAGTACTTTGTGACAGTTTTTTTTTTCTTTGATACAATATTTCACGTAAGACCATTGGGCCGGAAGTTTTCATAATATGCGATCCATTCAAAAGTAATTTCACCAATTGTTTTTGATTACAAAACATCTGACTTAGAAAAGCTTTGTTATTATCAAAGCTTGCAAAATTACAATTCTGCAGAAATTACATCAAAGCCTTAATTCGCGGGTGAAGTGTTCACTGAGCCCTTACAGCGAGGGCATAACCGCACGGGCGATTCGCGACACGCGCAATTGTCGCGACAAAGCGTCGCGTCGCTCGCAATCTCGGCGTAATGACGCCTACCTTTGGTCTTCTCCACTTTTAGAGGAATCGCAAATGCCGATACCATGTATACTTAAATCTATTTGATGAATACTAAATTCAAAATTTTCAGCCTTTAATGTCCTGCACGGCACAAGCTTTCCAGTACATCATACATAGGAACTTATTATTAAGTTGGTGGTAGACAAGGTCGTCTAGTTAGATACCACCGCAGTGTAAGATTTTCATCATTATCTAAGCGTTAGTTCTAAACATGGTTCGCGTATAATTATGCTAACCTTTCAGCCTATGCGAATCCTTCACAATAATTATTTATTATTCATCATCTTCATACAAAGGTGATTATCAAAACATATTCTGAAAATATATTACGCAGCTAAAAGAAACTGTTTTGTGAATCAGTATGAATTTATGAAAAAAATATTTCCCTACATTATATATTAATATGTGTTATCTTGCTGGCATTGGGACGCTCAATTTTGAAATTGTTCTTTTGATCTTTGAACCAAGTAACAATGTATGCAAGAGAAACGGTTATGAAATAAATTACGTTTTAAAGTTTAAGGCAAGATTATCCCTATCTTTTAATAAAGTTTGTCCTAGTCAATAACTTCATCTCTACAAACTCGTCAATCGGATTCATTCAATTCTAACGTATTACCATCCAAGTTACACTTACAGATAACAAGAATACTATCCGACGAGCGAATCAATCGAACAACCCTCGTAATCCTGTTCGAAGTGTAAGTAAATACAAAACTTATATTAATTCTACGCGGAATGTTTATCGAAACGTATCGGCTTGATCCATTGAGAGCTTGAGCTTTTGTTACTATCATCGGGGATTTGTAATGTCAGTAGTGGTCATAATAAGACCACTCCAAAGCCGTTAGATGAGTAGTAATCTCAAAAAAATATATAAGATAACTACTCCTTATCAACCTGCTTAAAGTTCGTTTATCGAGACTCAATTGGTCATAATTTTTTGGATTTGTAAACATTCACAAATCCCAAAATACGTTAAAGAGCATACATCATATTATATTTGTTACTCTTGAATTTTACAGTAAGTGAATGGATATTAGGAAAATTTACAGTAATGTTAACCATGGACGTATAAAAAATACGGACGTATCAATAATACTAAGATGTGTGCCCAAAGTAACAGCTGCTATCTATGAGGTAATTTTAACAAATATATTTGATAACTAATTTTTGTGTTTAACTAAAAATATGTTATCATAGATAATTATAGATACATTACATGCTCACAAAACAGCCGAAGAAAATGTTCCGAATGCAGTGGCAGCACACAGACACATTTTCCTATTTTGCGTACATTTCACTAAATTGCTAAACAATGTTAAAGAGATGGCGAACCAAAAATATTGAGTGTAAAAAAGACGGCCAGTGTTTCTCATTTACGCATTTTGTAAACAAAATGTGTTCATTCCACCAATTACTAGAACTCGTTCAACTCTAAGCTCCAATCGCTTTTTAAGAAAAATTTCAAACTGTCAAAAAAAATAAGTAGTTGGGCAGATTTTGACGATTCGCGATATCGCTCTCGCATGAAAACCAATTAGCCCTCTCTCTCTCTTCACTCACAATGGCCGCCCAAGGGTCATTTCGAAAAATTAATAAAATTGTACTAAGAAATTTTAATATCTCAGTATTTAACATTTGTATGGAATCACTTAAAATTTATAAATTTTGGAGTCATAATTTATACACTTTCGAACAAATTAGATGACGTCATCATCATCATCAGCTCATTGAAAGTCCCCACCGAGGGGCACGAGCCTACCCGTATAGGGTGATTAGGCCTTAGTCGTCCACGGGGGCCCAGTGCGGATTGGACGACTTCGCGCACAACCCTTGAATCTCTTCGCAGGCGTGCGCAGGTTTCCTCACGATGTTTTCCTTCACCGTAAGAGCGTCGGATAACGTACATATATTTTCCGAAAATTCGAAAACACATTGGTACGTGTCGGGATTTCAACCTCAGCCCTCCCGGTAGGAGGGCGACAGTCCACACCATCGAGCCACCGACGCTCAACGATAGATAGATAGATGACGTATTTGATTAAAATTGCTAAGCACACATACAAAGCTAAGTGACATGTTGCACTAGGCCCGCGTGGACGACTAGGCCTATGCACCCTATACGGGTAGGCTAGTGCCCCTCGGTGGGGACGTTTAATGAGATGAAGTATACATACAAAACTGAGTTACATGTTCGTAGCTGCGCTCGATGCAGACACTGTTAGATGATCCAATTGGGTAATTTTCTAGTCGTCACAATGCGCGCACTGGTGATATATCTGCTTCTTTTTAATATAGTATATTAGTATGTATGTAATCGAATTGATCACCTAATGATACGTATTTTTGAATTGTTTACGTTTTGTTCTTTTTTTTTTGTTCACTGCGGTTTTTGCAAGCCATGCTCTTTGTAATATTTTATCCTTACAATTTTATTTATTTAATAATAAATTATTTATTTGGCGTATGTACCGTATATAGTCATATGCATTAAGAAAAAATGGTTATTCAATATTACAAATACACACACCAATTTTATTGAAATGTAAAGATTTCATTTTTTTTGTAATTACATAGGTACTCACATAATTTAGAACTCTATTTACAAATGATGTCAACATTTCGCATGTCATGATAAGATAAATAAAATGCGAATACATTTTTCATCATCGTGAAAATAGATTGAATTTGTAAGTAGGCAAGCAAACAAGTGGATGAAAAAATTCATAAAGAAGTCTCGTGCTCTGTATGAGATATGATTGATTATTGTTTAGCGAACAAACTTGGTACAATCTTACTCATATCGAAAACGCGCTTGGCGGTATGGCTGTAACTCTACTGGAAGAAAATATCATAAATGTATTAAGGTTTATAAACGTCTCCACCGAGGGGCACTAGCCTCCCCGTAAAGGGTATAGGCGTTAGTCGTCCACGCGGGCCCAGTGCGAATTGACCGACTTCAAGCACAACATTTGAATCACTTCGCCGGTGTGCCCAGGCCCAGGTGTCACGATGTTTTCCTTCACTGTAAGAGTGTCGGGTAACGTACATATAATTTCGAAAATACTTTGGTACGTGGCGGGGTTTGAACCTGCACCCTCCCGATCGAAACGTCTAGGCCATACCATTGAGCCACCGACGCTCTATATATTATCTTCTTTCTTCTTCACTTCTTCTCACACAACCTTCGCACACAACCTTCGAATCTCTTCGCAGGCGTGCGTAAAGGTTCCCTCACCATGTTTTCCTTCACCGTAAGAGCGTCGGATAGCGTACATACAATTTCGAAAATTCGAAAACATATTGGTACGTGGCGAGATTTGAAACTCAGCCCTCCCAGTAGGATTAGAGGTAAGAGGATAAATGAAGGAGAAGGGTTATTGAAAAACATTATCGAGATTGATCGCTTTTGTTTTTTGATGGTTATTAATTATATTTTTTATTACAACATGATAACTTTGTTTTAATGCCCGGCTTATATAATTAAGCTTATACACGTGCTTCAAAGAATGTTTCAAAAATAATTATAATGTGAAAATAAACTTTAATTTCAATTTTTAAGTTTTTTATGTTTGATAATATAATAGCGAGATCGAAACTGGCATGAGAACATGCTTTCGAGAAAATTATGCTACATGTTTCTTTACACTCTTTTAAACGCATCGCAGGCCAATGCTGGACATAGTTCTCCCCCACTCATTCCTTATCTCATAAATTCCGTAAGTAGACACTCGCTGAAGAATTCAATTGACCGACAAAGCCTGAAGGATTAGGAATCACACAGAAACCACTTTAATGCCGCAATGAACGTTTACACTTAGCCCTTTTACTTGATTTCTTTTACGTACGCAACAACTTGTACTTAGATTCTGGTAGCATCATCATCATCATCATCATCATCGCAATTTGATGACGCAGTGTTGCCCAAGACCTGCGCCACCCTCTCGGCCTTCCCAGCTTGGCTCACAGGAATGGCAAAGCACTACGTGTGAAACCACCAGGTCAGCTGCAGATGATTGCCGCTTTTCAGATTGCATCCTACTCGCGCCTAACAATGGTAGCAATGTTCTAGGAAACTCTCGTTGAAAATTTTATCGGTTTAATTCTGTCCGGGTCACAAGGCCACGATGTCTTCTTGAGACATTTTTTTGTGAAATTTTGATTTTTGTGAAGCTGAAGAGACGGTGGGCAGAGCATAATATAGTGCGAACATTAAATGGGGCAGGAAGATTATGAGTGAAGTCCACGGAACAAAAAAGGAACATAGGCCATACCATATGAGCAGCACCAGATGAGCTCATGATTAGGATTTGTCTGCTCGTATGTAATTTCAAGATAGTTTTTCAGCAGAGGATGTGTTATATTTAAATGATGATGAAAATGAGACGCAATCAAGCAAGCGGCAGTCCAGGAAAAAGATAAAATCGAGCCAATCATCTTATGTACTTTATGACGGGTGTGGAATAAGTTTTTAACATACCCTTGACTGGCAAAGCCTTTCAGATCCTATTCTGATTAATCAGTTATCTGTCTTCAGTGCGCCCACTTAATTCCTACATAAATACCTTCCCCGTTTTCTAGGAGGCCTCAAAAGCTTAGACTGTCCGGCTCTATTCAGCAAATGACCGTAACAGGCCCTCCCGAGGCGTAGCAATACACTTGTCTTGGCAAAAAAATTCGAAAATCTGCTCATGTGCTTTCAACATGAAAAACAGATACTGTAAACAGTGGACATTTAATTGAGTAATCTGATACAGCAACTATGACACCGTTACGTAATTTTCAATCCAAATGTAAAGGTATTCCGGCACAACTTTAATGTTAATAATAATATTAATTTTATAGTAGAATGAATTGTCTAATGGTGATACCAATTAAAATATACTTAAAAACAGAACGAATGAGTGCAAAGTTTTACTATTATGATACAATCACGATCCTTTGAGTGTATTTAAAAATAAGCGGAATTATGGCTCTGTTCAGACAAATCTACCATTTCAAGTGTAAACAATCTGCTATTAACTAAAACAACCATGAAACTGTTTTGAACTTTGCTAATGGAAGTTTTTGTTTGACAACCCAAGGGTTTCATTTTGTTTCGTATCTTTGATAACTCTTTTTGTAATTGATTCAAAACTGGCTTGTTATTTAAACTCTTAGACGTTCAATTCAATGTTAACTTACTAAACATTTTGAGCATAAATAAATACAATTTATTTTCATACAATTTATATCGCTTTACAGAACTATCACGAGGTGGATTTCAATAGTAAGGTTTCGATGTGTGAATGATAATAATAAATAAATATCCACTAACACTGCGCTACTTAGCCCCAATTTGACCCCTTGACCGCCAATGAAGAATGAAATTTGTGGTTGAATGTGGAAGTACCCAATCTATTGTGTCTGGATCTGGATTCCGGGCGTTCGATGGGTGAAGCGAAGAGCATATACCACAGATTTCCCAATACAGGAGATGGGGCCAGCCGCGTTTAAAGTGCGACAAATGTAAGCTCAACGAGCATACACTGGCTGCCAGTTTACGCTCTGTGAGACGAGTCAAGACGCACGAATATTAGAAGAAATTACCGTTTTTTTTCCAAAATGCCATCCTGTGCAATTGTAACATGCTATCATCGCAATGAATCAGTAAATTTACCAAGAAATATAATAACTTTTCACAGGTAAGAACCGAAAAGAAATTGCGACACTGGGACTGCCTATAAACTTGGCGGCTTGTCCAGTCTAATTGTACATTCGGATGTCTGTGGCTTATACTCAACCATTATTATTGTATACGTAAACCCCAAAACCTCGGAGTAAAAAGACAGACCATAACATTTTTACCTTTAACAGGGCTTTGAATTGTATAAAACAGAAACAAACAAAGTAAAGAAGTACCAAAGATGAATAGAAATGTGTATATATTGCTGTTAAAGATAAAATACGTAACTTATAAAAAACACGTATTGGAAAAAACGCAGACAATTTTATTTATATTTAATATCGTCTCCCCTCTTATTAAATACCTTGCCTATTTACTCTGTTATTCCGTACTTAAAAAGCCTCAGGGCGAGTTTTAGAAGTTTACTAAGCCAGTATTAAAACATTCGTGATCACCAAAACCGTTCGAGTAGATAATAATCAATAACACCAAACACAAAAGTAACAGTGGGACGTATCAAACAATCATGTGCCTATCGTCTTCTGTAGTTAAGTTACAAATTTGCCCAATATGCTATAGTGAAACCAATATTTATTATTATTTATTTCATAGGAGGACCAACAGCAATAAACACAAAAGTATACACAAATAACAACAAGTAGCCATTATAGGTCCTCACTAATAAAAATTGTATAAAAGAACACCCGGAATGCTTAATAGACTAAACAAATTAAATACAGCAAATAAGCCAACACAAATCAACACAAGAAATTACTCAATTTGAGTACTTTCAAAAAAAAAAAAGAACCATATTATCATCAAAGCTATGAATGCCTTACCCTTGATATCCTGAGGGGTTGGTTTTGGTCAGTACCGCCGTGCATCCGAAAACCCCACGGCGCGCCGCCTGTCAGCTCCACCTCTTTTGCGGTCATCTCCAAGCGAACTCTTGCTAATCCATGGTAGCCTAGTACCTCGGCTTTCTACAGTATATTGTTCATTCTACTTTGTAAATTTCTGGAAGACCACCATTTCTAATATCACAAATCTTCAGTCCTGTTGAAGTTCAAGCGCTCAGGTCCGCGTCTGAAACAACAAAGTTCAATAATCGAGTAATAACTCCATACAAAAGTAGCCTTGGTTTTTCCTTATTACATCAGCTACCTGCCAAAAAGTCCTATCCAAATTCATCCAGCCAACAAAATTTTTAAAAATTGATGTTTTGGCATGTGTCCAGACATATCATATCGTTGATTATTAAGATATATCAGATATCACGTCATTGGGTGGAGATGAGATAGCATAGAGTAGCTGATACAATTGTGAACAATAATTATGCTATAAAGTACCTAAATATATATTTACAACATTACATTATTCGGTAACTAAAATATATTACACCCTAAACACTTAAAAATAAAATTAAAACTAAAAAATATAATTAAAAGAAGTCCCTTTCGGCAAAGTTCCGAAAATACTGGCAGCGTTACCCCTTTGGATTGCCAGACTGATTCTTTGTCCAAGGTAGCTGCCAGATCTTCGGTCACCTGTGACGTCGACTAACCATATCATATCGTTTATATTAAAGACTACCATGCAAATGTATGTTTATATATTTCTATAATAATCATAATGCCGACCAGCACTGAGCAACCAGTTTTGGGACAATCGGAAACATTCACACACTGCTGAAACTTAAATTAAGTTATATAACTCATTAAACTCGGTCAATAACAACTTGGGAGGTTCATATAAATTTAGTTTTATGGACGGTCCCTGAGTCCGATTAAATGCCTCATAAAGCCGCGTGGAAAGACACGTAAATAACGCAAGGGGCCGCTCGTTAAATTGATATTTGTGAATGAAATCACTTACACTTTTAAGGATAGATTTTTATATGTCATGTACTCACAGAATTGTGTTTTGTTGAAAACCAAGAACTTTTGCATATGTCATAAAAACCTTTAAAATTGGATTGTACTTTAAGGTTATCAATAATAATCAAGTCAATATTTTATTTTCGGAAGAACCGTATGCTATGTTATAAATTATAAATCATGTAAAAAGTGCATGGAGAAGAAGTGGGTGTGTTGTAAATTGTTGAACTAGAAGCTAGAGCAAATTAAGGGCTGTCAAATGGTTTGGAATGCCAATAAAAATAAGAGACATCCAGTTCGCTCACGATAGTGACAACCTTGCCCTCGGCGAATGCAGTATTGAATAAAAATAATTAATAGGCCAGTCACCGGGTTTAGAAGTGTTGCACTTCTGTGTTTCGAGATGAGGGCACTGTAGCTAGTAAAATACCGGCTATAAGAGACCTAACATCTGTTGTCTCTGAGGCGCAGTGCGGCTTTGGTGGAGGATAATAACTGTCTATCAGTTGTTGGACTCCTTCAATGCCTCGCTGTCATGGTCAGCCATATCACTTATCAGGTGAGCGTCCTGACGCACTGGGCGTACCACCTAGTATTGACGATCACTAAACTTTGTTCTGCACGGAGTTCTAACCATTTCGTGTATGAGATGACTACTGATACTTCATATAACACCAAAAAATTTCTGAATTTAAGTTTTATACCCATACGTACACGAGCACCTATATTTTCACTTTGTATAGAACCATAAAACTATAATACAATCTCCCAAAACTAGCATCATTTTATAAGCGATATATTATCTATCGGGCAACCCTAAATAGAGCGAGGTCACTAGGTCTGGATATTTGCAGAGAATGACGCGAACGCTGCTACAGCAAAGTCGGCTGATACTGAATCACGGCTCAATTTATACAAATGAGCCCAATAATTTGTAAGCTATTATCATCATCTGACCTCATTATAAGTACATCCCCACCGAAGGACACGAACGTAAGCCTATACAACGGGGTAGCCGTATCCGGTTGTATAGGCCTTAGTCGTCCACGTGAGGCTAGTGCGGATAAGCCGACTTCACGCACAACCTTGAAATCTCTTCGCAGGCGTGCGCAGGTTTTCACACGTTGTTATCCTTCACCGTAAGAGTGTCAGATAAACGTACGTATAATTTCGAAAATTCGAAACCACAATTGTACGTGATTGATAGATTTATTTGTATCAAAGAACACACAATATTTTAAGACAATAAAATAAAAAAATACACCAAATATGTAATACAAAAGAAACAAATCCAAAATAGCAGCAGATTTCAGGTGTATGTGTATCGCAATGATACAAAAGGGATGATGATCTCAAAATTGATGATGGGATCGGATCGTGTCACGTAGTGAAATTTAAATTGTAACATATGGGGATCCGGAAATCTTTGGGATCTTCAGAATTTCTACTAATTAATGACGTATATTAGTTATTATTTATTTAATTTGGTACGCAGACAGATTACAATCTTTGTTCGGTTTCATCGGGTAGGTCTACTCCAAATATTAATTATTAGGTGGGTAGGTTATTAGTTATATCTTAACACAGAAAGAAAAGGGTCTTACGCGTGTTGGTTGTCGGTGCGGATTTATATTCGCTTTTATCGGTTCGGTCGGAATCACGAAGTTAAGAGGTGCTCGGTTAGTGTCATTATTATATGTATATTCGATAATGTGCTTGTAAACAATTGTTATATAAATACGGAAACAAATAGAAGAACAACTGTGCGGTGGCCGTGTGCGTGAAGTGTGAGGGGGCCCCCCTCTAGGAATGCAGTGAACAAACGGATAAACTAACAAGCATAAGGTACTTTATATTATATATATTTCATTTGCTAGGTATCTAGTATTTCCCAGCTCCGCGTATCGCGGACACAACAATCTTTTAGTTCCAAAGAAATTAACAAAATAAATGCACTAGATGGTAATCCATAAATAGCATACACAGCATGCTCCAAATAATAATCTGACATTTACACACATGTTAAAAGAGTTCATAAAAATAATACTTAAAAGATTGACATGTGATTAGAAAACGATAATGGTATTTTTTTAATAGTAAAAAACCAGACATGCATAAATATACTATTAAGATACAATAAAGATATAATTGGCACATCTTAAAATTAGTTGAAGTACTTAATCGAACTGTAAATTCAAGTACCAAAGTACGCTCAACAAGCCCATAGTACGCCCGTATGCTATTGACGCTAAAACATTTTTAATGTCCGTTACAGCGGCACGAATGCCAACAGAAAAACATTCCTGATATACAAATCGCAACAAATTCGCTGCAGTTTACAGTTTAATCGAACCGTTCCGAATGACAAACACATTTGGGTCTATTTACTGTCGAAGTATCCTTTAATGCAGTGTTAATGACAATAAGTTTAAAAACCGAAGTCTCGATCTCATCTGATCTGTTCTCTATCATCTGCTTAGACAAACAATGAACTATTGTAGATGCACAAGCTCACTAAAAAGTTTCTCAACTCAGTTGGGCACAATTTCATAATCACCTCGCTCGCTACATGTCAAAGTGATATAGTAGTTTGTTCGTGCTTTTGACTTTGTAACCGCTAAGGCCAAAATTTTAATGAATAATTTTATGTCATTAGTATAAAATAGAATAGTATAAAAATAAGTCAAACATTTTTTGGTTGATATTTCTTCGTGATTGTGCATCTTAACTAGTTTATTGTCTATCAAAGATCATCTGTTACGTACTAAAGGGTGAAATAAGCTGTAACAACTATATATACACTAAGCTCCGATTAATGGTGTATTACACCTCTTCCACCAGTTGCACAAACCGATTCATTGTCAAATTTAATTATAAAAAAGCTTCATCTCTTCTGTCTATTACATTGTTTGGTATTTTTACCCGACTGCCGATCCGATCCTCCTTAGGAAGGATGTCATGTTTTTTATAAACACATCAAAATAAGTTGCATATTATGTGTTAAAACCAACAATTTATTTAGTAATTTTACGAGTATAGTCTTAATTAACAAGCGAGCGCATGTTTCCTCATAATGTTTTGCTTCACCGTAAGACATGTGCATATAATTTCGGAAATTCGGAAAGACATTGCTAGGTACGGGGCGGGATGTTAACCTGCACTCTTCAGATCGGAAGGTAACAGTCCAGATCAATGAGCACCGACGCTCTAATACTACATATGAAGTGGAAATTAGGACCGAGACCAATCACATATTACAATTAAAATCAAATATAAACTACATACCAGTCTTGTTTTGTTTACAAGATCCTAAGATACCAAGTTAATACCTGTATAAATAAATAAAGGAGCGTCGGTGTGTCAATGGTGTGGACTGTTTGTTGCCTTCCGACCGGGAGAGCGCAGGTTTAAATCCCGCCACGTACCAATGTCTTCGAAATTATTTGTACGTTATCCGACGCTCCCACGGTGAAGGAAAACATCGTGAGAAAACCTACGCACGCCTGCGAAGAGATTCAAAGCTTGGGCGTGAAGTCGGCCAATCCACACTTGGTCCGAATGGACGACTAAGACCTAATCATCCTATACGGGTAGGCTCGTGCCCCTCGGTGGGGATGTTGAATGAGCTGATAATGATGAGATAAAATTAAAATCCCGGTCATGCACCATCATATAATAATCAAAATTCAAACAAACCATTTCGTTATATCAAAAGCGTTTTCAGTTCTCAATATTATTATTGAAAATGCAATAACAAAAGCCAATATATTCCGTTCTCGACTCATTCATAGAAACGAGTTGTATCGACAGCCGCCGATAACGCCGACGAACGAAACGTCATTCCGTCAGTAGATGCGATTGACACCTGAATCAGGTACATGGCGTCGCACAAACACACCCTCCCTTTGACGCAAATGCCTCTAGCTGCTAAATATAAATACAATTTGTGCCCGACTGCTCGTTACATAACAGGTAATAAAGGCAGGTGACTTGTAGAATATAATTTAAATGTCGAAATCATTTCATTTTGAAAATACTTAAATTGACAAGATATAAGAATGGGTACTAGGTGTGCAGAGTAGATACTGAGTCACCTAGGTAGGTATAGACAGCGTCTAAAATATAGGAGCACTTAGGGTATCCAAATTAATAGACACAACCAAAAGGTAAATAATATCGGTACAAACAAAGAGTTCATATTGTTGTCAACATTCTAGTCGCTCAAAAAACCGAGACGTTTAAAATGTCATATAGATAGGTACAAACAAAGCGCCAATAATATGGTTACAGTCATCGCGTCAATGATATCGAAGCATTGACGGAAAATTATAAAGTTGTTGGTCTCCTTCAATGCCACCATGGTCAGACATATCACTTACCATCAGGTAAGCGTCCTGCCCGTCCTGTACACTTACATCATAAAAAATTGTTCTTGAGTAGCCACCTTGAAAGATAAAAAAGAATAAAGAGCCCTAGCCAGGTGAACCTATGAGATATTTGGAAAGGCAGGAAAATCAATCTATCTACGGGTATTATTGAATGTGGGTTGACCATACTTTGATTCGACCCGAGTGATACCAAACCGTCCAGAAATTAACGCGTTATAATGCCTTATGCCTTATGCCTTAATGTGTTCTGCCGAGTGAACAAAGCTACCTGCCGGAGTCCTCTCCCTTTATTCCATTTTACTTTAATATTACCGATATATAGCTGGAATAAGAAAGACAGTAGGTTTCTTTAAGTAAACGTTTCTCTGAGGACCACTTTTTGATTTTTCTATCACATTTCATTAAGTGAATCAGTCTGCTCGTTTGCCTAACTATAAAATAAAAAGCTTATAGTACCTATATCAAATCACTTTAAAGACTACGGTACGGAATACATTAGGTTTCCGATAAAAAAATAAAATTGCTCAGGATCTTGTTTACATCGCATTCCTTCCATTGTTTGTTGTCGTTAGTAATTTAATATCGTACGAAGCAGCTACGCTACGCTGATAATTTATGTATTTTTATTTTATTTTTTATCACACTGTAAGTGAATTATAGTGGGGCCTATATGCATGGATGTTATTCCGTATGAGAATAAAATTACTTAGGTTCAAGTAAGAACTATAGGCTTGACATTACCATGCGAAGACAAATTCGATACCCTACATACTCGTACAACCGTTGTCCAGTTTTCCCAGCCATCACTCAGACGCAAATAGACCCACGTCACTTGAAGTGTCAGTACAAAGGCGTTGCTAGCCCGCAATAGCATCGTTGACTCATCTTGCATTTGGATTTATCGAAGGTTATATTTACCTCGTACATTACGCTCTGTTAATAAAAGTGCACGCATGTTGCGTAGTGACGTTATAGGAAAGCGGGTAATTGAACTATTATTAGTTTCAATACTAGGTTAACAGAGTATGCGTATTTAACTTTTACTACCTAGAGACATCTGCGTTTTGACATAATCACACTTCTATAAATAAAAACATACAATCTTATAATAAACTACAGGGAAGTACAGAGTCAAGACATCTTGTAGCACTAAACAGAAGTTTACTTGTGACGCCAAGCTCCAAGTTGTTTGCTAATTATTCTTTATTAATTATTCTTTATTTTGACGACCCATTTGTGTTGCGGTTGAGAGGTCGGCTGCAACACAAAGGGTTCCGGGTTCGATCCCCGGCAGTACAAACATTTGTGTGCATGAACATGTCTGTTTGTAATGGTCTGGGTGTTTTCTATGTATGATATGTATGTATTTACGAAAAAAAAAGTATTTAAGTATATTTATCCGTCGTTTAGTTACCCATATTACAGCTTCACGCTTAACTTGGGGCTAGATGGCGCTGTGTGAATGTCAGTGGATATTTATATTTATTTATTTATATTCTTATTCGATAATTCAATATCTTATAAGAGGTGGCAGCTATCTTTACTATTGCAATGAACGACTCAACAAGAAAAGCCGCAATATGTATTTGGCATTCCTATTAAAACTCTAGCAACTTCATTTGAAACTGAATATATAACATAGGGTACAAAACTTGTATACTGCATGGATTCGTAGAAATTTCAAACGCGTAGCAACCCCGATAAATATAAATGAGGTCCTAAAAGTACAATAACGATAAATACAGAACAGAAAGTAAAATAATACCGCGTAACAAAGGTTTAATAGGGTGCATGTCGTGGTTACTGTAATTAATTAAATTGACCCTTACGCCATGACCGCACAGCCACCCAAATAGTATGAACAGATCTAATTTCGACCTTGTACGACAGAAATAAAGTCACTTTTCCCTTTCAGATGGCAATAGACACATTTTCCAAGACTTTGGTATTTTATTGCTACGAGCGTTCATCTAGTGATTTCCTGAAGGGCCTGCGATTAAGAGGCCCAGTTTATCCCTTCGGAAAACGTACTAGCCAAATTCAACGCGCTTATATTTGTATTTGCGATATCTGTTTATGATTAATACTATTATGCTTGTATTGGAGATAATATTTGACATAAGTAAGTTGCCAGAAATAGTGAAAGGTTTGCGTAAATTATTCGTACATTTTCGAAGAGCAAGAGCGTCGGTGGCTCAGTGGTGTGGACTGTCGCCTTCCTACCAGGAGGGCTGAGGTTCAAATCCCGACACGTACCAATGTATTTTCGAATTTTCGAAAAATATATGTACGTTATCCGACGCTCTTACGGAGAAGGAAAACATCGTGAGGAAACCTTCATGCACGCCTGCGAAGAGATTCGAAGGTTGTGTGTGAAGTCGTCCAATCCGCACTGGGCCCGCGTGGACGACTAAGGCCTAATCACCCTATACGGGTAGGCTCGTGCCCTCGGTGGGACGTTTAATGAGCTGATGATGATGATGATGATGATGGTCATTTATATTCGTAGGTATGATTGTGTTTATTATTTATTTGCTGTTTTAATAACTAATGATGGTGATTGTGGTATCGTGGATTAATGTATCATTGCATTTAATTAACCATATAAATTAGCCTGGCAGCCTATTGGTACCAGGCTTTTTAGATGGTTAACCTATTAACCGCTGGGATCTCAGACACAATAGAGAATCTATTGTGGCGGTTAAAGGGTTATGTGACTTAGACTTAAAACGGATAATGCTATAATTAAGACCATGAATTGGGGTATTCATAATATGTCAAACATTCAATTTAACATTGATAAATTATTAACATATAACTAGGAATAAAAATACTAAAACATCCAAATAAATAGTAATAATAAAAATTTACTACTTAGATTTCATATTTAAGGGATTATTTAGCATTTTTAAATTGTTTTAGTTACTAACTACATGTTACATATATAATATTATTTACGCAGATTCAACGTGTATTTTTATTTTTAAAGTCTCAATAACCCTGGCTGCTTTTGCCTTAAGTATAAAAAGCCAGTTGGCTCTCAAAGACAGATTAACTTAATAAAGAAGAATAAAAGTGAAGCGTCATGAAAATGGGCAAAGTTTGAGTGTATTTCTTCCTGGAATTATGTAAAGCGCAGGTGGCCAATTACAATCATGACACCTCCGTAAAGATTTTACGACCCCTCTCCTTAAGCTTGTGCAAAATATTGGCCATATTTTGTTTGGAATATGGGAGAAATTTCTGTCCCGATATTCGGAAACATGTAGAATGTAATTTACAATATGGGGGCATGAGACGCATTGGAGCGGAATTGTTATAGCTACCGTGAACCGATCACTCGTTCAGTTTTAACGAGAAAATTTTATTTTATGATATTTACCTAAGACTACCATGTATAACTTAGTCAGCCGGCCTATCTTCAGGTTTCCTTCTTCATATCGTAAGTGTAACATTAAAGGGTAATATAACACCTACTATGTTGTAGATAGAGTAATATTATTATCTTATATTTTTTATTTAATTTACATTTTGTGATGTATGCGTAAATTAGGGATGTTATTTTCCAGAGCCAGATCATCTAAAGGAAAATACATTTAATTTTGATAAATGAATGCATTATTATATTTCTTTCATAATGTTCGTTCCTGTGCTCGAAGTGAGAAAAACTTGGTGAACTTTGTGATTTAACGTTGCCCATGAAAATACACCCTGTTTGGGCTTATGTAGAATTTATTTGATTAATATTTCGATCATTCTATTTCGCGAAAACCATTTTCCAAGCTTATTGCTTTTTTATATTATGGGAAGAGTCATCAGCACGCTCTCCTGACAGTAGTATCGCGACAAACTGATGAAATTGAAGGAAACCAATAACTTATGGTTTTCTCTCAAGACTCCTTCGCGAGACGAAATATACTTGGCATCTTTAGTAATTTCACTTGTATTATTATCTTAAAATACATAACATATCTTCTAATATAAAACATATCAAATGCGGTGTACATTTACCTTGTATGCCGCAAATCGATCTCCATATAAATATAAATAACACGCTTTATATGATTTTCTGTATTAAATTCCGATTTGAGAGTCATACTAGTAGATCGCTAAATCATCATAAGCTCATACGTCCCCACCGAGGGCGACAAGCCAATCCGTATAGGCTGTATAGGCCTTTGTCGTCCACGCGGGTCCAGTGCAGATAGTCCGACTTCACGCCCAGATTTACTCAAGATGTTTTCCTTTACCGTGAGAGCGTCGAATAAACGTACATATAATTTCAAAAGTTCTAACTAAAAACTACTGTGGTAACTACGTTGTGGGATTTGAACCTGCACCCTCTAGATCGGAAGCCAACAGTTCACACAAATGAGCCACCGAAGCTTTAGGTTATGATCACTAGATACTGATCTTGAATTGGAGGAATGAACAATAATTATGTGGCCTATAGTATCAAAAATGCTCATTTCACACCTGTAAAATATTGTATACCCACGTTTCCATATTAAATAGACGAATAATTCCCAGCCGAAAAGTACCATCGGGGTACGCGTGTCTGCAAATAAAACCCGATATACGTTGCACAAACAGTTCCAATCAACTAACCACACAAGAAGCGGGTTTACAGGGAGGAGCGTTCGGACCGATTTTTATATCGTACAGAGTTCCGCTGCTAGCTGCTACATATTTAGGTCAATGTACCAAAACATCTGCATGTAAAGATTGTTTAAATTAGACTGGTATGATTACGACATTGGTGAAAAATATTCGCGGGTAAATGTTTATAATTACTTGCGAGATTACGAACGCGTAGAATGAATCATTTGTTCGTAATATTTTCATTTGATATTTTTAAACGCTACATCACGATTTTTGTGTGCAAACATAAACACTGCTCTTGGAGTCGGTTTTATGTGCAACTTCAGTGTGAGTGGTTCGATCAAGGTTCGGCGGAATTAACTAAGCGTCGGTGGCTCAATGGTGTGGACTGTTGCCCTCCGACCGGGAGGGCGCATGTTCAAATCCCGCCACGTACCAATGTGATATCGAATTTTCGAAATTATATGTACATTATCTGACGCTCTTACGGTGAAGAAAACATCATGAGAAAACTTGCGCACGCCTGCGAAGAGATGCTAAGGTTGTGCGTGAAGTCGGCCAATCCGCACTGGGCCCGCGTGGACAACTAAGGCATAATCACCCGTTACGGGTAGGCTCGTGCCGCTCGGTGGGGACATTTAATGAGCGGATGATAATTAACTAGACTGTGGCAGTTAAACAGATTACTAACTGGAACTTTCTAAGTAAGATGTGGTGGATCACTTGTAGAGAGTAGTAAAGTATACTTGTGATCATATCAACAAGACGTATAATAGGGGTGTTCACTGACAGATTTGACACCCATTTGTGTAATGGTCGAGACGTCTGCTACCACACCAAGGGTTCCGTGTGATCCCAGGCATAAAAAAAAATGTGTGCATGTCTGTTTGTAATGACTGGGTGTTTCTATGTATTTATATATGTTTTCACAAAAAAATATATATGTATGTTTATCAGTTATAAAGTACCCTAAATACAAGCTCCCGCTTAATAAGTGGCTAGATAGAGGCTGTGTCAAAAAAATATATCTACCAAGCTATTTCATAACATCATCCATAACGACTTATTTCCATACATTTTCTATTATGACAATGCTATGACTTTAAACTGTTAAACTGTTGATTTGAATTAGCACACTTTCAGTACCTACATTATTCAATAAAAAAATCGTTCTGAAATTCTTTCCATTAAACACTAAATATGTTCTCCGATCGTCGACGTGCTTTATAGCTCGCATTGCTCCAAATTAAGCGCGACACGATGCTTTTACTTTTAAAAGCTTTTTAAGTTTCAATGTTTACAGAGCTGTTATTGATTGAAAAGTGTTCAGCTATATTGTATGGTCCTAGTGAAATTCAAAGACATAATAAGAAAAGGATTGTTTAATGACTGATTAAATTAACGCACATTCATTTATCATATAGTTTGGATGTGTTGTACATATACTTATGAGGAAACATAGTTTCAGCAGGTAACTTCATTCAATTACCCTTGGAATCGTCCGGAACCGAAATACAATAGAAAATCTATTGTTATTAACCAACTCGGTGGTTAAGGAAATTACGATATCTGCAGCGGGAGGATCCAAAAGAGCAATATTTATTTTACCCAATTTAATGTAAACAAATGTTTTTTTTTGAAAAAGTCTTACAAATTGGTCAGAACCGAAATACCTGAAAACTGTTTGCTAAATAACAACTTTATTTATGGTACAAGCACACAAAATAAGATCTAAAATTATTTATAGTAGTAACGGTCAAAATACCAATTTATATTTAACTAAAATACATTACAACCTAAATACTTAAAAATAAATAATTAAAACATAAAAAATAATCCCTTTCGGCAAGGTTCCAAATTAATTAATTATAAAGTAATATTACAAATTAATTATTAAAATTATTTAAAACAGTGATAATGCTTCGAAGATAACAATTATTAATGAAAACTCCGATTGCTATAGCATTGCCCGTTCCGCTAATGCTGCAGCCCATATCTCCATTTACTCAATGATTTTTGCAGCACATTGCAAGCAGATAATATTAAGACAAGGTTGATCAATATGCTCTTTCAGATCTTGACGTGGCTTGAGATCAAAGGATACTCTGTGAAGTACCGAGATAAAGTGGTCGATGACCCTGCATACTTCGCTTGTGGTATTTATGGCGTTGAAGTAGGAAACAATGGGTCTTTGTAGTACAGTTTAACACTTCAAACTATGTTTCGGATCGTTTGAGCACTCAATTAAACATGGATCGAAATTTAGTTCATTCTAGATATTTAACACTATAAATTTGATTAGGGCACTTAAACTTTTTCAATACTAAGACAGTCGCCGGACCTATAATGGAACCTAAGCTATTACACAATAGCCCTTTTCTTTAGAACCTACACTTGTAACTTGAATGTTCCTATCATAAAAATATGAACTTTAATTGCGCATGACTTCTCTTTCTTACTTGATACTTTACAAGGGTTGTCTTGAAGAGATCGCACGCAGCTATTAAGCCGCTAAAATTTACTTAACAGCTTCATCCTTTTTTAATTGTAATGTTACGAGTAAACCATAAAGTTTTTAATCGATATCCATAAGTATCTTGAAAAGACTTAACTAAAAAAAATATTTTTTAAAGCAATAAAACTAAAAACCTTCATTACAAATTAGATAATAAATATTCGTATTCTATTACATAATTGGGTCCTTTAGTTGCTGCAATTGAGTAATTGCAACTGCGTGTTAAATGAGAGTTATTAGGCCGTATTTGTAGATTATCAATCTAGTTTCTTTAGACATTGTTACTTTATTTTATAAAAATATTTTTTATAAACACTAACATAGGTACTATTTATACATAGGAACGCCCAGACCATTACAAACAGCATGTAAACGTTTGTTGTGCCCAGGCCAGTGCCATAGCCGATTTATTAACCATTATACGAGATGCGAGCGTCAATGGCTCATTGGTGTGGACTGTTGCCTTCCGATCTGGAGGGCACAGGTTCAAATCCCGTCACGCAGTAATGTAGGAGTACTTTCGAATTTTCCGGTGAAAAAAAAACATCGTGAAAAACCTGCGCACGCAGTAATAACACGGCATTCTCTCGGTAACTATGCTGTGCTGATGATGGTGATGAACAGTACTTTGTAAAATGAGTAATGATAAGTATACAATAAAGATGTAGCCACGTCTTTCACGCTGATTGGCAATCACGAGATATTTTACAGTTTCTCTGGCCAACTGCCTCCAGCTGTGTTTGTATGGTGTCACTACGGCTGTCGTACACTAGCCTTATAGGTTATATTTTCCTTGGAACATTGTCATATCCTTTTTGATCCAGATCCTTTTAATTTATCTTACACGGAAGCATTCCAAAATTTCCGTCCGAACGATAAATTGGAGGATATAAACCCCGATGCAAGAGTGCAGCGAAATATTGATATTGTAAATATATACGTAAGTTTTGAGTGAATATCAAGATAAATACGACACAACTATAAACAAACTCATTCATTTCAGAGTACCAGATATGGTGGATGGGATATCTGGCGCGGAATAGGGGAGACCTATGTCCAGCAGTGGACTGCAACTGAAAATAGAGAAGAGAAAGATTGCCAAAACTTTCGATAGTGTTGGTAATTTCAATACTTTTGCTTCAGCCCAACTATCGATAGTAGACTATCGAGCGGCAACACTAAACACTCCCTACAGAGACCTAGATTAAAGAAATGGTATTCCCATACGTTACATAAAACAAAAAAACTACAATTATTGCACATACAATTAATTTTAAAATTCAGTTTCGTCAAATGCACGTGGCTTTTAGAATGTAATGGAGAATTAAAGTACTGTTATTTCTTGTTGCCAAGCAATTAATTGTTACATTAATTACCTACCAGTGCTTGGAATATACTTAAATAACACCTTTTGTGCCTATAAATTCACGTCCGATATACAGATAGCGTTGATAATCGTTGTTTTTTCATCCGTCGACTGAAAAAGCCAGCTCGTAGTGCAATTGCGTGCACCACAAACTTGCTGAAACTTTTTACAGAGCTTATACACCAATTCAAGATTGGTGTATAAGCTTCAAAAGGCTAAATCAACAATATATTATTTTAAAAAGAAACATAAATCGCCGAACATGGTGGTTATGGCCAGTAATGTTTGGGAAGGCCTGTCTTCTGAAATGCGACGCTATAGGATTTTACAGGATTCATTTTAGAATAACGTGTTTTTTCGCAAATCTACGAACTTTAAGTACCAGACAAAAATGTTAGTACCAGAATCTACGTAGTTGCTATTTATCAAAATTATGTAATGGCAAAAGAACAAATTTCATAAGACTGAATTTCTATTAATTTCCCCAAAATTTAACAAATGTTCTGTTTATTACTTCTCCTCAAACTGTTTAAGTCCACAGCTGGACATAGGTCTCTCCCGTTTTGCGACAGATATCCCGGTCCTCCGCTTTCCTCATCCAGCCATCACCTTTCCTTGAAATTCAATAATACAATATCTTTACATAATACACCTTTCGCTAGTCGTCTGTCCATTAGGCCAGAGGGCGTCTTACGCTGCGCTTCCCAAGACGCGGTCTCCACCTCAGGACTCGTTTACTCCAACGGCCATCGGTATCGGTTCTGCGACATACGTGACCACGCACTGCCATTTCCATTTGCTGCTATAAAAAGTTTCATTTTGAATTTGTAAAAATATTTCTGGCTCATTGTATACTTCTTAGGTAAAAAACAATGTTAAAGGGACTCGCTAAGGCTAAAGCATTTCGCTCGCACCTGAGTTAGACCTCGCTACGCCACTAACCATGATTTAAGGCTATGTCGGTAGAATTTAATTTATTGATAACTATTTTGATCTATGAAACAAATAATGACTCTTAGTGGTTTCAATAATTACAATAATGTGGAAATGAAACACCAATAAACCAATATAAACACACATCCCCTATTTATTATCTATCTGGTTTAATTTTACTACATGTCTTGTATTTTTAGTATACGAATTAAGACTTACGTAAGACGTGACGTATTTTTCATGACACCACCAACTGCCTAAACAACATACTAATATCAATAGGTACGAGTAGGAACAAAGAGTAAACACTTGGGTAGCAACGCCGTCATGTTATAAAATAAATATTTTAATAATTATTCGGTATTGTTAAATAAATCGCTTCACAATAAATAACCTTGGGTTTTGAAATAAATAATTGTACCTCGCTACTTGCGTAATATTATGCAAATATTAATTAAAAACATATTAAAATATGTTTTTATAATTTTATTATATTATTTTTATGTATTTAAACAGGTGTTCAATCATCATTTAAAGTGAGGAAGGGAAGCTTGGGCTACACTTAAAAAAAAACGTTTATCACATAATTCCACTTAATATTTAGGAGGTCAAAACTCGCATGGTGGTAGTGGTATTGTAATAATAATTAAGTATTACTTGTTAAGTCCTTCTCGTCCTTGTTTAAATTTTACCAAGAGCAGAAATAATAGTAATAGGTCCTTACTGCAGTTCATTGAATCAGGAAACACGCCGACGGAGACACATTTATTAAAATAACAAGTTAAATTGAGGCGAAATATGTTCAATGTTCCACTACATTAGTCAAATGCCCTAATAGTCACCCGGTATTTAGTAAATTGAATTCTCTGTCTTTATTATTGTATCCGGAGTACCATACCGAAATTAAATTTCTGTTAATTTTAAATATACAAAAATTTAAAAGTTACCGATAACAATGTTTGTAATCAGGTCGCTGTTGCCCGTTCTCCTTTAATGATTCGCCAACCGCATGCTTTTCATATCACCGGTTCATGTATATATACGAAGCTGGATTTCCAGCAAATTATCAAACTCTACCAAAATGTTCAAGCTAGTTGCTGTTGTCCTGTTAATCGCAGCCGTCGCCGCTGTCTGCATTAATGGTAATTATTTTATAAGCTATTTTTTTAAAATTTTGTCATTCTTAATACATGAGATTTAAAAACTTTTATTCAATATCAAATAAATAATTGACAAAGGTATATGAAACCTTTTCCTTCCACACATCACAAAAGTGTTGACGGGGAAACATCTAAGAAAAACCGCCAGGATACCAGACATAATGGAAAATCTAATGTTTTTGTTGGATATATCCGTTAGCGGCGGTTAAAGGGTTAAGAATCCTTCACACACTACCTTTGGCAAGGTTTCCCTTAGGTAGAGTTCATTGTAAAATAGTCGACTGTAATATGAAATCTTTCTTTTTTCAGCACTTGACACCCAAGACTATGCTGAGTAAGTACAAAATACTGTTTTTATGTAGATAATAACTTTCTAAGCCACTTTTCATGGCACCCGCAGGAAGTCGTGACAATAATAATATGCTTTGCTGACGCCACCAATACCAAAGATTAAGACGTTGAGTATTACAAAAACAATTTGCATTCGACAGCTATGGGAATGTGATGTAAGAAACAAGCTAAGAAAATTATAACAATTATAGTGTTGTTGTTGATCAGTAAGTTGAAGTGGTATTAGGCCGACGACGCGAGTCACCAGAACGTTGACCGTTGAACACCGCGTCTCGGCATTGTATGTAAACGGCATGCCTCTTCGAGGCACACCTGTATTAGACCCGTGACCCGCAAGAGAGACCGCAGCGCAATCGCTAACTAACGTGTGATCTAAACATGCGTCCAGTACTGCCCGTCTCACCTTTCAGTCAGAAAAAAAAAATACTAAAAGCACGACTATTTACACCTCGTAGTAAGAACTGGTGAGTCAGGAATATTTTTGCCCGACTGACGAATTACGATATCAAGGATTTTTTTCGTTGTTAGTACTGTCACGACTGAGGCGACAAGGCGGTTTAGGGCTATTACACCAAGCGTGTCTGGATGTCCACCAACATAATAAGTTACGTTACAAAACGACGACGATTTGAGTATTTCAGTAGGAAGAAAGTATATGTAAGCTACATTATTTAAAGAGTTTCATCTTACAGCCCATGGGAGCCATACCCAACCACCAAGCGAACTGTCGGTTAGAAAAGAAGCTCCAGATACATCCCGCTCAAAAACACGGTAAGCATGATGACACAAGTAGTATAATGATATGTTTTAAAACAACACTTTTCGTGCCTGGATTACTTAAATAACATGGGTCTTTGTCGCGTAAACTGGCACGTTTCCTAGAAGACAATGATCCTATAAACAAGAAAGTGGCTTTGTGTCACGTTATCATCACAAAGCCACGTTATCTAGAGCATATCAGCATGTTCTAGCATGAGTGATAGCACCGACGACTCAACGTGCACTTTGAGGCGCGGACTCGTGAATATATTTTCCTACCACCCATCGGATGACTGATGAGCGGTCATTGCGATAAATTCTTAACTTCAACAGAAATGGTCGATCATGAACAGATAGCGCTAATCGCCTCGCCTTCTAACCAATCATCATCATCAGCTTATAACGTCCCACTGATTCGAGCCCACCACCTCCGGATTACGCGGCGACCTCAACCAACACCGAACGCACAGAACTACGGAGTAAGGAGCCAGTAACTTCTATACAAATTCACACAAAATTAAAGTTGGTGTCTGAGATTAATAATTTCACTTACTACTCATCTTCATTATTAATAATTTACTTATCTCCTTAGCCAGTGTTTTTTTGTACTTATTGTTACTTCACGTCTTTATTTACAGACCAGCCTCATGAAGCAATCGGCATCGACCTTCCTTTCCCATGGACCCTGCGAATCGATACTAGCGACTGTATGAATTATTTAGTCTAATTTTCAATAAAATAATATTAACACACAGTAAAAGCTATTTGTTTTCATCGTTTTTCCTATTTCCTAACTTTATATCCCGAGCTTTGATAATACCTTAAAATATTATTATGAATTGTGCCGGTCTTTTTTATGAGTTTTTAAAACGATTACGATGTATATTTTACCCGATTGCCGAAGGAGGGTAATGTTTTTCAGAAAAAAAACACATAATTATGTGTAAGCCTATTACGTCCGTAATCTGTATATAAAATATTACTAAAAGCACCTGAAAATATAGGTACGCGATCATGAATTTTAAAAATGTTACAAGAGTGTTTCAATATTAATTTAATTTAGATTTAATAACTTTCGCCCGTATTATAAAAATGATATCTAACGTATAATAATATGTTTCAACTTTTAAATATTTATTTTATACAAGGTACGTTTGTATTTGTGTAGTTTTTGGGTATTATTATAATTATTCGAATTACCAAAATATCTATGTAGTTAGTACATATTTATTCTTCACAAACACATTTCTTCGTCTCAACAATAATGTGATTTTTTTATATCTGATGGGCTTACTCTTGAGCACAGACTATCCTATGGGAAGAGACGTGCTCTAAGATGGAGCGAGCTTGCCCAGAAAAAGCCAATTCACTCGTTTTTTGAATGCCACGGGGATATAAGTGGCCGGAAACACAGACGCAGGGAGGTTATTCCATTCCCTAGAAGTACGCATAATGAAAGAAGACGCAAAACGCTTAGTCCAAATGCGGTGAGTGAGTGATAATGAGTATGTAGAGTCTGTTTCACGAAAGGAGTCCCGCGGCGATTTTTGGAACAAAATTTGACAGCTCGGCCATATTGTCGTTTGCCAATTCTATGGATTGGGTTGTTGTAATAGATTTCGGTGAATTTTAAGCTCCATCAAAGCGTTATATCGATTGTTCATGATATCAATTGTTGTGAAAAAGTTCGATTTCAAATATTTTATCAACGTTAAAACCGTTCTTGTAAGCGGATTAATAAATCAACGTTATTTAATATCATCCAACCAATTTTACATGAGACTTGCCGCCATAATAGGAACTTTTCAGAGTTGCCATATGATTTTTTTTGCCGTCTTTATTGGATTTTTTCTTTTGGACAGTCTAATTTATTATGAGAGACTACTTTTATCAATAATTAGGACATTATCGAAATTAGCTACCTATTATAAATAAAATTACTATTATTTTCGTAATTCAATTGCTAATGGGCCGGATAAAAGATACAAGTAACACAAAAATAAGAAAGCGGCATCCGATCAAGTTCATCTTTAATGGGTTCCATTTATGCAAAGAAACCACAAACATTAAGTAAATTAAAGGGCAAGTTTAGAAGAGCCATATAATAATTATAGGTAGATAAATCGCTTAAAGACATACATGCTTAGTAAATACATAAAAAAAGTTAAAAATCATTGTTAAACACAAAACATTATTAATATATTGTGATTAAGCTGCAAACCACACATACAATTGCAGCAATGCAAAAGGGCAATAGCTCAGTATAACTTACACTCAAAGAGTGAATCACTGATTAATAACTTTTGCCGGAGTAACCTGAGTAAAAGTAAAATATTTAAATACCAATATTCAATCATACATCAACTTAACAGAAACATAATATATGAAAAGTAGGTAGGTAATATTTTAATCCAGAACCTATTTACCGCCGTGATTCCAGACACAATATATACAACAGACAATAGATACAACAGCAATAGAAAATCTATTGAATATATGCAACTGCGCCAGTTAAAGGGTAAAGATAAATTAACAACATGCTAAAATGTATTTGTTTCTCTAATGTACAAAATATTAAACTTATCTTATTCAAAACTTTTAGATTCTTTTTAGTAATTATCCTTAAATTTAAAGTAGGTAAATACTTTTCTCAGTACTGGTATCATTCCGTCTGGCGACAGTGGCGAAACGTCTGCGGGACATCTTTCGTGAAACAAACTTTATGTCAGTACAGTGTAGATTATTAATCCTACTAAGTGTCAAAAGAACAATTCATACCAGAGTTCACCTTCATTATAATTAACTTGCCTTTATTTTATATCATTTATTGTGAATAAATAAAATTTGTTACCACATAAAACCTCCTAACTTTTACAAGATTACATATAAATCTATATCATCATTTTGATAAAGCAAGCGAGGAACACCTCGCGGTACTACAAATCTTTCCAGCCATTTCAGAGATTACCCGGAAGAAACAGACAGACAAAATTGAGAAAATATGTTTTTGGCATATGTGTCCCGTATAATTAATAATTATTTAATCGTATGCATGAAGAATTGATATTTTCACAGATTTCCCAATACAAGGAGATGGGGCAAGCCGCGTTTTAAAGTGCGACAAATGTAGGCTCAACGAGCATACACTGGCTGCCAGTTTACGCTCTGTGAGACGAGTCAAGACCCACGAATATTAGAGAAATTACCGTTTTTCCCAAAATGCCATCCTGTGCAATTTAACATGCCATCATCGCAAGAATCAGTAATTTTACCAATAAAATAATAACTTTCACAGTAAGAACCGAAAAGAAATTGCGACACTGGACTGCCTATAAACTTGGCGGCTTGTCCAGTCTAATTGTATATTCGGATGTCTGGATATTTCCATATTACAAACAGACACTATTTATATCTAGTGTGTATTCTCTTCTCCTTATCAATTTACCTACATTAAGCTAGAAAATTTGATAAAATGAGCGTCGGTGACTCAATGGTGTGGACTGTCGCCTTCCTACCAGGAGGGCTGAGGCTCAAATCCCGACACGTAAAAATGTGTTTCGAATTTTCGAAAATATATAGGTATTTCTCATCAAATTTCGAAATTTGATTCCCGAGTCATTAGTGTCGAGTCATATGCATTAATGACATATTTTTTATTTTATTTCAATGCTCGTTGTCCGTACTACTATTATTTGAAA
>PQWD01006534.1:0-81515 GCA_019425675.1 Leucinodes orbonalis
CTAAAGTGGAGAAAGCGTCTTGGCAAGCGTAACGTTGGCTCGACGGACTATTTGATGAGGAAAGCAAACCGGGCTATCTGGCACAAAAAGGTAGAGACATCCATCAGTGGAATGCAGCCTTAAAGGGCAACATTTTGACATTTTATATCATAAATATTTCTAGCCAACCACACCGCACTACAATCTCGTTACGCATTCTGTATGCGACAACGTCGGAAGAATTCATCACATTTTCGCTTTGAAGCGAAATCGTTACGAATTTGACTGGAAATTGATTTCGAGAATGGAAGTAAGGTTTGGATATCAGTTAATAATTTAAATAAATAAATACCCACTGACATTCACACAGCACCATCTGGTCCCGAACGAAGCATTAGCCTGTAATAAGGATATCAAGCAACGGTCACGACTACGATTTACAGTATGTACGATTAGAGATTACAGACCTGTCTGTCGCGGAAGAGGTTCGCTTGAATTGAATAAAAGTTTCACACATTGTATATTATTGACAAAGTGAGAGAGGTCCCCAGAGAGGTATAACAACTAAAATGCATTAGGGTTTGGTTACTCTTTCTGGCAATTAAACATGGATTTTAAATTCCGTATGTGGCGTCGAAAGTTCTTAACACTTTTTCGCTTTGTAGCCAAACCTTGACGAATGCGGCTCGAAATTCAATCGACTTCCAGAACGTTAGTAGGGCTCGCTCAAAGTGCCATCTCTTTTTGCACAGTTATTACACACGACACCACGCTTAACGCTACGTCCCAACTCCCGCCCTCTAATTTTATTTTGCATATGAAAATTTATCTCGAGCACATCAAAGCTCACTTTGAAGTTTCACGGTGCTCCGGATTCGTCTCATTTTCCTCCTTGATTGTTTCTTTTGGTTGCTTGCGCTTTTTTGCCGGCGTCACGCTAACATGCTTTCTGATAACGTACGCCGTAACGATCAATTGAGTATGAGACGCCGCGTCTTTTGTCCTTTGTGAATACAGCCTTTATCATATTACTGTCTGCACATTACACAATGTTTTTTTCCATGAGAACGATCAAAAATGTTCTTTCAATTTCAAGGTTCAGCCAATATTGTAGCAGGCTGTAATTTTTTGTTGAATCTAAGAAAGTACATTCATCATAGCTTGCATATTTATTTTTAAAATAATTGTTCTAGTGATCAAGTTAAGTATACAATAATGTTGTTTAAAAAATACATACTTCGCGGTACCTTTATAGACATTTTGTTGCATAGATTTTGCTTATCTGGGGGCACGGTAGTGCCCCCGCCAAGTCGATCGCGAAGCAACCACTGCCGTACCATCCTTTACGGGATCCATTTCGCCGCATTTTCAGGCCCCAATTTGAGAACCTTTGGATAATATCAGAGCGCTGAAACTTTCGTCATCTAGTTAGATATAATAACATACTTTAAATCCAAAATTTCAAGTCTGTAGGTCATTAGTTCCGACGTTAAGCGAAAGCAAATTTTCGCATTTTCGACAGATAGACACTCATTCACTCACTCACTCACTCATAATAATCAAAATAGAACTAGTACTTCCCATTTACTCAGAGAGCTGAAATTCGGTACAGAGTTAGGGTTTAATGGCTACATAAAGGGAAAACTATAAAAACTTGGATAATCGAAGATCTGGAGTACCTGGTGACCCTGCTTAGATAATGTAAGAGCCCAGCCAAACTATAAGAGATCGACATACCGCCATTAACACGTTAGCTGCGGCACCAATTTTTGCATACTTTCCGTTCCTGCGGCACGAGGTATAATCGGCCCGTACCGTGACCAGACGTTAGGGCGACACGCGGTCTATTAGGCCCCACCTCCTTTTACAGACTAAAATCCATTTTCTGGCGCGAAATCAAAGATAAATGAGAATTTTGGTCCTTATTGATATAGACAGTGAATTGATGAACCCTAATCCACCTTCGCCCCGGGATCTGATGGCTAGTTTAGGAATTATTGGCAAAACAAAATATGGGATCTTATACACCTCGTAACGCACTGAAATAGGGCAAATTTTCGCTGCGATTAGTGATGCGAAAAATAATATCGACGTTTTTAAACTGTCTTAACTACGCAACGACTTGACCGATTTTGATCAATTATATCTCATTAGATCGTTTTAAGGGCAAAACCTGGCAAAACAACACAAAGCTATCAAAGGATACATTTTATTTTAAATAATCTAAATTGTGCTTGAAGGCTCCATAAAGAATAAAAAACCGGCCAATTGCGAGTCGGACTCGCGCACTAAGCGTTCCATTCTATACCATTAAGAGGCACCTATTACGGACTTATTATTGGAAAATAATGGATTAGGGTTTATGCATAAGGTTTATCTTTCTATTTGTATATGAAAATCTTAATGCGGTTCACAGAATAGAAAAAAAAGGCAACCAGAAGTAGAAAAGAAACTGTCCTATTTATTATTTTGCCTGGCACGTAAATAATTACGTTTCATATTTGTTGATTTATTTGTATTACTTTTGTGCGTAGGCATTTGTTTCAGATACCATTATATCAATCATCTCATCTGTAACAAACATCTTGTCATCATCTTCAGTGTAACTCCCACAAACGGGGGTAAATTAAACGTACATTCTCCAGCGAATTCATTAAAAGTTATGGGACTTTCCGATATATTTTCCCACTCATCGTGATCTTTAGCTTGCGTGCCGGGTAATGTTTCGTCCGTGACTAAAATGTCATCTTCTGTAGCTTCTTCATATTCACTATCTGGAGATAAATCCTGATCTGAATGAACGCAATTTTCCATTGAAGCATACTCTTCCGAATCACTACACTCTTCCTCCGAAGGACTATAATCATTGTCAGTACCGCTAAAATTATCATCTTCCATATTATTACTCTCATCCAACTCAGGTGATTTTCGAATATTCTGCACACTGTGACATATTTTGTTTCTTTGTATTATATTATTGTTTTCGCAGTCTATATGTTCAATAATATCATATTCGACAATATCAGGTGATTTTAGAACAGTTGGCAATTTGTTATTCATGTCTCGTTTTCCTTTAACATTGTCATCATGAATACTTTCTATAATTACAGAGCCCTCTATTTCATGACTTTTTTTGGATTTGGACGGATTAAAGTCTTCTGAATAACTAAAATAACTTACCTGTTTTGGCTCTGTTTCTGGGTTTTTTTAAATTAACTTCTTCCGACATCGTTTAGACATGTTCGGCGCTGTAAAAGGACGTGCTCTCCAATCTACGTGATGCACAACACTGGTCGCGGGAAGCTCGCGTTGAGTGCGGTACGAGGTCAGGGGGGATATGGGACGTTTTAGCCTCGTTCCGCACTGCATTAAAATTATATTAATTCAGTGCGGCACGAGGCCTAAGACACCCGGTACCAAGGTAGGTACACTACCGAGTCTGGAACCATTAGCGCATCTCAAAATATTATTTATCTCTTTCCTACACTGGACCAAACCAAAGCTATGCCATTCGCACGACAGAGAAATTCACTTTTTTGCTTGCCGCACCACAGGGAAGTTGCATCAGGGGTGATTTAGGCCTCGCTTCGCACTTAACGTGTTAAACAATATATATTTAACATGGTGGGCCGCTTCATCCGATGACAAAAATCGGGGGGCACGGCAGTACCCCCGCCAAGTCGAGCGTGCTAGACCAATACAAACAGACATGTTCATGCACACAAATATTTGTAGGTACTGCCCGAGGATCGAACCCGGAACCCTTGGTGTAGTAGCCGACGTCCACCCCATCACCGAACCATTACACCCAAGATCGTCCAGTATTCTTTCAAGTTTTCTACAAAAGAAGTGAAATCCCACCAAAAACATTATTTAAAAAATGTAGCCAAGTCTCGATGGAGCTGCTTGATTATCTCTAAAAAGTAATAAAAACACGACAAAGATGTGCCAAGTCTAAGGTTCCTTACTGCGATTACTTTATTATTATGGTTAATGTTGTGTGACTTGGCCGTTGAACATTTTTTATAGGTTAGTGGCTTTATCAAGCCTACAACCGACGGGTTATTGAATCACCGTTTTCCAAGTAGCCAATTTGTATCGTCAATGGGTAGCGGTTCTGGCGACAGAATAGTGCAATGGTGTCATGGAGCATCTGGTTTTGTATTCCTGTATAATCTTCAACGGCCAAGTCACACAACATCAAATATAATAATAAAGTAATCGCAGTATGGAACCTTAGACTTGACACGTTTTTGTCTTGATTTCATTACTTTTTAGAGATAATCAAGCAGCTCCATCAAGAATTGGCTAGATTTTTTTCAGAATGTTTTTGGTGGGTAGCAATTTAAATTTTCTTTTACTTTTCGTGTACCGTCAATTTTCACTTTACCATTTTTGCCAGCCAACTTTAGCTCATTTGAAAGCAATTTTAATTCTAAAGAGTTCGCGATAAAGAAATAAGTGCAGAAATTAACTCAATTTATTCAGTTTATGCCCGTTTCTTCTTTGTCATGCATCATTTGTCGAGAGAAAAGTTGTCAATAGACAACTGGATATTTTGCAAAAAATCTAAATAAGTAAGAAAACCATTCTCGCTGCTACTATTAGTTTGAGTTTGATAGAACATTTTTTCTTAAGAAACACCTTCATGAAGTATTATGTTTAGGTTTCCACCTGCCTACTCTACGCTTTTTTAATACTGTGTTTTAAAAAACGAGCCGATGACTAGTGGTAAGTGATATCATTGCTCATGAAAATTCTTTAACTAGCAGACACAAGTACGTTACCGACTTGGAATAAGAGGGAGGGAATAGGAAGCAAGAATAGGTTTTTGCACTCGGTGAAACATAACGCGAAGTGTTGTTTCACACCCAACAAATTTGAGATCGTGGTAACACTACTTTGGAATCGGCCCATCACTGCCATAACGAGACCATCGGTGACTTATCGTTGTGGATTCCGACAATCGATATCATATCGAAACTATATGTAATTTTATCCGACGCTCTTACGACGACGGAAATCTATCGTGATTAACCCTTAGGGTGCCTGGTGGGTCTGACAGACCCATCTCTTCAAGGAATCGACAAAATTCATAACTACCGCCGCAGTGTGTCTTAGTAGCTTCGTGATATAGACAGGCGGTTAGATTGACACCCCATCCGAAGTCCAGAACTCGCACACGTTCGATTAATATGTGTTTTATGTGCGCTCGGGTCTGAGAAACCCGACCAGGCATGCGGTGTAACTTTCAACTGGTAAGTAATGTTTTTGTTTTTAATTATTTATTTTGCATTGTGTGATCAATTGTTTATTTTATAATATTTTCGCAGTTAAATATGGCCATGTGAATTATCAACCCTTAATTTGCATTGACGACTCCATATGAACGTCTCAACAATTTGCGTCTTCAGATGAGGAAGAAATGTGCCCGTATATAAGAAACCCTCAGAGCCACCAGCTAAAAGGCAAGATGCTGCTATAGAAAGAAAAGTGGTTATATATGCACTGCTAAAAAGGATAATGTATAAATGCACTTGCAATTCTTGCGAGAGTTACATGTGCTTGGAACATGGGGGAAGCATGACCCTCGTCATGCTATGAGTATGATGATGATCATTGCCAAAAAATATTCTCCCACAGTTAAATCTTAGTGAATTCAAACCAGGCATACGTCTAATGGCAACGGCCATAAAACTATACGAAGCAGTAAGAATATCAATTGAATAGCCATATCAGAAGTCAGGCTCGTAAGAATGGCATTTCTTTTACGAGCCGAGAGTGAATTGCGAGCGATTTAAGTGGCGAATCGTTTATTCGTTTAGTGAAAGATAACAGCTGCTTCGGAATGGAATCGGTCAATGCTTTTACATTGAACCCGATGTATTTTAAGCTTTATAAATGACTAGCTTTTGCCCGCGGCTTCGCTCGCATTAAATTCGGGATAACACGGTACTTTCATTTATCACTATACATAGGATTTCCCCTCCCTCCAACTTTAAAGGTTTCGGGGTCAATTTCAGAATTTTTATTAGCAAAAAATATGTTATAGTGAGCTAACCTTAAAAGATAGACATATGCTGTCGCGGACTTTTTTGTAGACCTTTAAAAGGAGAACAATACTCTCATACATGACTTTTGTGTAACTTTAACCGTTTACGCAGCGTACGCAGCGGAAGCTCCAAGTATGAAAAAATACCCCCGATTTTGAAACATTTTTCATTACTGCTCCGCTTCTATTACTCGTAGCGATGATATATAGCCTATAGCCTTCCTCGATAAATAAGCTATCTAACACTGAAAGAATTATTCAAATCGAACCAGTAGTTTCCTGAGATTAGCGCGTTCAAACAAACAAACAAACTCTTCAGCTTTATATATTAGTATAGAGTATAGATAAGTTTATCTTGACATGTTATCTATTGCACATTTGTGTGTCTTTTCAGAGGCAAGACATAGTGATACGTACCATAAATGTTCCAATTTGATTCTATAACCTATGTTTAACATTTAAAGCATTTAGATTTGATTTGATTTGTAATATGGAATTTAACACCCACAGGTGGGTCACCCAGAAGATTCACATGGGTCGTTATAGGACTGTGTTCCCCCCCTACCCCTTAGCTGTGCCTATCATTAGGCCTATGTCCCTCAGAGAGTCGCTTTGCTCTACAAACATATATGGTTACCTAGCCCTCCCTGAAACGCTATAACACAATTTTAATTTTGAACGGCGAAGTATATAACAATTTTTATAAAGTCAAAGGCCATTTGTGTCTGCCACTAACTGACCACAGGTGTACCTTGGCTTTGGTCTCGGACTTTATCTTTCGAGTTTGAATCCTAAAAACAAATATTCAATGAATGTAACTTCAGTCCCTAAAAGGTTATATTTTCTCTATTAGTATTTCACCAAGGCTAAAGTTCCGTTAGCGTTAGGAATATGAGTACTAATATTCATTGTTCTATGTTGCTTGTTACTCTAATAGCAGTAGTTTCGTGTTCTAGATTTAAAATAGCGAAACTTTATCTAGACTAAGATAAAGTACAGACTACATTTAGCTTTTACAGGCATTAAGCTACTGAGGCGTAATTCAAAGTAATTATGTTCTTGGGCATCTGTATTTTTAGTGCACTAGTTTCTTCTTACCACCTGAGCAAAAGAGGATTTGTTTTTCGAATTGAATTACGAAATGTATTCACTTAAATTAACTGAAAGTTCAATTTGATTTTTAATATTGAAAGAATTGTAGGTAGCTTAAGGTACGGCTCCATTACCCGATAAACAGAAACCATCACTGCTTGAAATCGTCTTATTGGGCAACCTCAACATCTAATGGAAAATACTACGCCTATGCAAAATAAAATGTCAGTACACGCACGCCGTTCGTTATATACCAAAACAAGTCTTATCTAGTTCAAACAGTGCACCAATAATAACAATTTCGGCGGTCCAAACTAATACCGTACCTCGTAAGCGAATGCACAGTTTCCACACAATGTATTTCATTGCAACTGACAACGGAGAGATGTGTAATTGCAAAACTGTAATTGCTAACGTTGTGGAAAGCTGAAACCGCATGCAGTAGCGAAACAATCGCGATGGTGGACGCCGCGTTTAGGATTGCTTCCACATGTATAAACCCGTTTTTAATTCAGATCAACTCTAATGGGGTTGGGTCTTATTGTAAGCGTTTTTGTAAACAAAGGAAATTCCATAAGGTTTAATTTTGGTTTCGTTTTCGTCGGTGGCTCAATAGTGCGGACTATTGCCTTCCGATCGGGAGGGCGCAGGTTCAAATCTCGTCACGTACCAATGTATGTAAAAATATAAGAACGCTATCCGACGCTCCTACAGTGTAGGAAAATATCGTGAGGAATACTGCGCACGCCTATGGAGAGATTCAAAGGTTGTGCGTGAAGTTGATCAATCTGCACTGGGCCCCGTGGATGATTAAGATCTATACATCCTATACATGTGATGAAATTTTGTTTGATATCTCAACCGTACTAGCCTTATTACTGGTTAACAAGGCCTCCGCGATTTCGTACCGTAACTCTTATGCTTTTACTGGTGCAGCTAGAAAATTGGTCGGTGTAAGGCAGGTTGACCCCGAGCCGGTTCGATTAGCCCCTTTAATTAAACTATATAAATTATATGAAATAATATACTTAATTTCAATTGATGAGTTAGGTGGTCACTTTTAAAGCCCCTGATGGTTTCGTATATTTCGTATACAGCAAATAATCACATATGAATATACGAACACACATTTTATTGTTAAAATGGAACAACTAGCTAATAACGCTCAACATAAAAATTATAATTGCAGCAAAAGAAATGATAAAAATTATGCATTCGTAATTCAGTCTCACTCTGTGAAGAGAATGAAGTCAACCGTTCTTACTTCATTTTGTTCAAATATTGATGATGATGTAATGGAGATGAACCTTTGACTTTAGATAATCCAGTATACAAAAGGCTACGCACTTTCAGTTTGTAATTATAAATTTACAACTGTCCTACACTGATATGATGATTGAGCTATGTTCCGCTACGAATGGACGGGCTCGACCAGAGTGACACAACGGCTTCGCAAAATATCAGCATGAAACAACTCGCATGATGCGTTTCTTCTAGTACAAGAGGATACCGTAGATCCCACATTCTCCCTTACCCTATCCCATTTTTTTTCATTTTTAAGGATTGTCAAGACACTTGTGGCTCCATAACGAGTGTTTATGGGTGTAGTTACCATCAGGAGCATCGTCTATTTGACTGTCTACCTACTAAATTAAAAAGGACAATAATAGTCTTCAATCGCTTTAATTGGGACCCCACAACCGCTCGATTCGGAACGGGGCTGCTCTCACTCGCACCCACCGCAATACAAAGATAACCACATCTGAAATTCAAATGTGACACAATGTTACCGACCACTTATTTCCAGTAAGGACATATTTTTAAGTCCATACGCCTTCTATTATCTGACGTTTTTCCGCGGTAAACGGACAGGGGAATACTGTGGTGTTTATTTTCGCCGGGAAATGGAAATATGTGCGCCATGTTCGTTTCATAACAGGTAATACACGTGGTGGCATGAAAAGTGTTCTGGTTTTTGTCAATCAAAATGTACTTGTCATGAAATTTTTAATGTAGTGCATATACTGCAAGAAGCTTGAGTCAATACAATAATGATGTTGCAACAAATTTATATCTTGCGATATTGACTGACGAATTAGGAGAGGTACTACTTATTTCTTCTATGAAATCGATTTATTTATAAAAACAAATTGATTTGTTAATGAATGTATGGACATTTTCTTTGAAGCTGTAAGACAATGCGATCGCAATATTAGATTAACCACTAATGCACTTTTAAATACTTTTAATATATTTTTTGTATTAAAAACCATAAAGGATCCAAGATGATGATAATCGTAACGGTCATGTTAGATACCTTTCAACAACAATAAACAAGCAATACTATATTATACATTAATGCAATATGAAATAAAAAAAATCCTTTACGTCAGAATGTCAAGCTTAGTCTAATTTCTAACTTACTAGGTAAATCCAAATTGATTAAAAATTAAAAACATCTTAAAATGTGTTTAATAACCGTTTGTAAGTTGTATTAACCTAATGGTAAATAGTTATTTGTAAGAATGTTATGTGTAATCAGTGTGATATTATTTACGTGAAAAATACTAAATCAAAATGTTAACACCAAACAATACAGTACTACTCGTACATCTTCTTAAATTTGCATAGGTTCTCACTTTGCTCGTGGAACAGAGGATCCTTTGCGTTAATTAAAATAACTAGTGGCTCCTCTTACCTCATCAACGGTGTCTACGGAAGACCAGACACCAGGCCCACCACGGCCACAGGCGTCAGGACTGCCTGTGGTTGTTCTGACTACGCTGAGTCCCACCTTTCAGTTCAATTACAAAAAAAATTTTTCTTTATTCATGTTTAACAATGATCGTTGTTATTGTTTCTGCATTAATTTTTCTTTACATTACTTTAATAAGTGACATAATGTTGTTGTGTAAAATATAACTAACCTATCAAAACTACATCACTCATTGTGCATACATCAAGGTAAGTTCAGATATCTCTCAGGTTCGTCTCCGAGTTAGGGAATCCTAAATTATTATTATGCGATGGCGCTGAGCTCGAGCGGCACTTTTAGCGCAAACAAGAAAACCACATCTGAATTTCAAATGCGGCAATTCCCTTGCCAGCTTTGATGTGGAGGGGGCAATTTGACAAAACAAGTTTTTACGTTTTCAGGGTTCGGTAGGCTGGATGACGAATCCATTTCGATACTGATTCAATACCGTGAGTTATGAGGGCTATTTGTGAAAAGGAAAGAGTGCTCTTGACGACAATCAAGTGCTGAAACGTTCGATGCATATTATTGACAAGCGTTTTGGATACTCCAAATTTAATTTGTATGAAGAAGAATGCTTCCTTCATTAGAAGAATACACATATGCTTAAATCTGTGATTCTGTATTGAAAGCATTCTCGTACAAAGTGAAACAAAACGCATATACCACTTGACCACTTGCATTATTTTTCTTTAATTTTCATTTGTACTTTCATTAAAAATGAAACTTCAATCAAATTATTTAAACAGTGACCAAATGTAATACTTCATGCAATTTTATACATTTTGTAGTTTAGATTAGGTTCAAAAGTAACACTAACTAAGAAAATAACTTGTAGACCTTATTTTACGTATTAAGTATTCTCCTTTTATTTCGGACTCCAAAACGTAGGGATAGTGAAGGTTTTAATATCTTTCCGTGTAATAATCTTAATTGAATTAAAAAGTATGTGCGTACTTTTACTCCTGTTAAAGTCCAGTTTATTACCTGAAACAAAAATATATAAATTTAAACAACGTGAAAAGTGTTTGTTAATGGTAGACGGAAACCTTATTAAGATATTATTTTCCCTGAACATGACCCCTGAATCTAAGCCGACCCTTGAGCTCACTCAAGCATCGCAACATAATTAAGGAAGTTACTTAACAATACTATAGAAATCTTATGAAAGAAAATAAATGGTATTAATACTATACATATACAAAAAATACGAGCATTGCGAATGATAACGGTTATTACGCGAAAAATATATCTTTTTATATTTTTCACCCTTGGTTTTTACGGTTGCAACGTCGTCTATTACACCAAGGGTTCCGGACTCGATCCCCGGGCAGAACAAACATTTGTATGCATGAATATGTCTGCTTGTATGTACAAAAATCATATAAATATGTTTATACGTTGTTTAGTATTATACAGGTTAGTGCTTAGTTTGGGGCTAGATGGCGGTAACCAGAAACACCCAGCCCACTATAAACAGACATGTTCAGGTGCACTAATGTTTGTAATGCCCGGGGAACCCACAACCCTTGGTTTAGTAGCCGACGTCTCAACTATTACACCACATGGGTCGTCAAAGGTGTTACAAGGATAAGCCTAAAAAATACATGAGGAAAGATAGAGGAACAACAATGCTATTGATTTAATTGCAATGGTATTGATTTCATCATCATCATCATCAGCTCATTAAACGTCCCCACCGAGGGGCACGAGCCTACCCGTATAAGGTGTTTAGGCCTTAGTCGTCCACGCGGGCCCAGTGCGGATTGGACGACTTCACACACAACCTTCGAATCTCTTCGCAGGCGTGCATGAAGGTTTCCTCACGATGTTTTCCTTCACCGTAAGAGCGTCGGATAACGTACATATATTTTTCGAAAATTTGAAAATACATTGGTACGTGTCGGGATTTGAACCTCAGCCCTCCCGGTAGGAAGGCGACAATCCACACCATTGAGCCACCGACGCTCGGTATTGATTTATTACCATAAAAATGTATGGAACCCGAACGTCAAGAAACGTTTTGAATTGACCAAGTTTTTATTGTCCATCCCAACTAATTTGATATTTGTCACCGAGGAGTCGCTTCGTAAATTAGGATTGAGAGTGATTGTGTAGAAAAGTGTTCTTATAGAAAATTTGGTTATAAATCTATTGATAAATCTAAGGAAGTATGCGTATGTACCTATAACGTTTTACTATGCGAGTCATAAAGGTATTTTTTGGCAAATGATATGAACTATTGTAAATGTAAAGTGGTCAGTGGCTCATTTGTGTGGACTGTTGCCTTTCGACCTAGAGGGTGCAGGTTCAAAACCTGCCACGTACCAATGTCTCTTCGAATTTTCAAAAGTTTATGTGCGTTTATCTGACGTTCTTACGGTAAAGAAAAACATCGTGAGGAAACCGGCGCACGTCTGCGAATAGAATTAAAGGTTGTTCGTGAAGTCGGCAAATCCGCGCTGGGTCGCGTGGATGACTAAGCCTAGATGGGGACTTTAATCAGCTGATGATGATGATTGTAAATGTTTCACTTCAATAGCTCAAAATAGCTCTTAATCTCAAAATAGAATAAGACGATCAATTTAACAATTGGTTCACTGTATGTAAAAAATAATTTCTTATTCATAACAAAGAAAGAATATTTATTTGGTGCAATACAAATTATAATATGTGAGACCTTAAAATAATATTTAAACATTCATAATCATGCTACCAAAAAGGTGGCCACTCAACTAATGCAAAGACAGTTTTGTCAAGGCGCTATTTTGCAGTGAAACCAAACAGGGAGAAAAATATTTATGAAAATGAAATAAGTACTTTTTCAATACAATGTTAGCTTTTCACATCGATGCAGTGTAGACTTAGAATTTCTTAATCGTAGAAGCTGTGCAGTACATTACCAAAGCAATTACAACTGTTTCACCACGCTTCATAACAGAAATGTAACTTTGAACTTTGCAAGTTACAAACTTGATATCTAAAGCAGATATCGGAAGAGCCTGCCATTCACAGCTAGTTCACGAATGATGAAGCCGATTCGAGGTTCAAACTTGGTCCGGACCTGACTCCGTGGTAACAATGCCTTTGATTGCTCCTGGATTTTCATTAATTACTTATTACGAAGTATGGCTTTGAATTATAAGTTTACTAGCTATTTATTTCAAGGGAACTGATTCAAAGCTCGAGTTTACCAGCTTTTATTGTATTTGTTTTAATTTCTTCAATAAACTAGATAACTCTAAAATCTTCCTAATATCCAAATTGACCTAAATTTTGAGCGAAACCATAAGACACCTACTTAAACTTTATTGAAGATTTAGTTAGGTATTAAGTCTATAAGGTGATCAACACAACGTTCGAACTTTGATGATTGTAAGCAGACTACGAGATGTATCAGCTAAAGAATCTATAACAAACCACAAGCTGCAACTGTGGCAGCTGCAGAAGCCCTATGATTTTTAATCTAGGGATCAAGAAATTCTCACTAATGCAGCCACCACAAAAGTAGCACTGTAATAATGACAATAATACTTATAATAATAAAATGCCTCAGAAATAGGCTATTAGAATAGGAATTTAAATTTCTATAGTAGTGTTTTGTAAAATAAACTATGACATATTAAATAAAGTAGAGTTTATTAAATAAATACTATTAAATACACTCCAGTAAATCTGAAATCATTTGCTTAAGTTAATCTACTATGTGATAGTAACCCGTCAGGTTCCAGCTTAACATTAATGAATAGGGAAGCCAACGCAATGAAAGCCCGTTTCATGGAACGGTTGTCAGCACGGTGCTGTTCGACGATAAGACGCTACGCGTTGAGCGCCGCTTTGTTTAGCGTATCGCAGCAGAGCGTATAGCTTATACTGAAACTGTAAATTCACTTACGTTTAAATAGCAAAGGAATCGTTAATTTTCAATTTATAATAAATATGTCCTTTTTAAATAGTATTTTATTTAGAAAAAATAACACTGTTAGTAAAAAACAATGGTGTTAGTGCCCCAGTGATAAGACGATACGCGTTCAGCGGCGCTTTGTTTGGCGTATCATAGCAGAGCGCGAAGCCTGCACTGGGACTGTACAGTCACTCTCGTGAAATAACAAAGGATTCGTTAATTTTAAATTACATCGCTAGTGCCTGAGTAATAAGACGATACGCGTTCAGCGCCGCTTTTTTTCTGTTTGTCGTATCATAGCGGAGCATTGGGGCTTGCACTGACACTGTACAGCGCTCACGTGTAAATCGTACGTGGATTAATTAATTTGATTGGGCTTCTAGGCGTTAACTTTCATGAATAGGAAAGCCAACGCAATGAAAGCCTGTTTCATGGAACAGTTGTCAGCACGGTGCTGCTCGACGATAAGACGCTATGTGTTGAGCGCCGCTTTGTTTAGCGTATCGCAGCAGTGTGGAGCTTACACTGAGACTGTACAGTCTCATTTAATATGTACTACGGATTAGTTAATTTGATTGGGTTAAGACCGTTTCATGGTACGGTTTTCAGCAAGGTACGGTGCTGCTTGATAAGACACTACGCTTTGAGCGCTTCTTTGTTTAGCATATCGCAGAGCGTGGAGTTTAAACTGAGACAGTGCAGTAGTCGCTCAAGTTTACATTTCAATTGATTTGTTTTGTTTTATTAAGTTTAACACTTTAACATAAAATTATATTATTATTGTAAAAAAAAAACTTTTTGTATAACGTATGTCGGTGCACTAAGAGCGTCTTGAACAGACTCAAGGTTGCTCAGCGTGCTATGGAGTGGGCTATGTTAGTGTTTTCCTACGCGATATAATCCGAAACGAGGATATCCGTAGGAGAACTGGGGTGACCGACATAGCTCAAAGGATATGCAAGTTGACGTGGCAGTGGTAGGGCACATAGAGCGTAGAACCGATGGCCGATGGGGGTAGAAACGTTCTCGAGTGGCGTCCACGTAACGGAAAACGAAGCGTAGGCCGACCCCCAACTAGATGGACGGATGATGATGATTAAGGTGGCGGGTACCAGATGGATGTCAACTGCTAGGATCGGCCGCGTGGAAATCATTAGGGAGGCCTTCGTTAAGCAGTGGACATTTTAGGCTGTAACGATGATGATGATACCGGTGCTAGTGTAACAGTTTCCCAGTGAAAAGACGCTACTTAATTACTTATTAAGCGTTGTTTTGTTTAGCGTATCGCAACGGATTGTTGAGCTAATATAGGGATGTACAGACACATTTCAATAAAATATATATTTTATTATCTTTGCATTCCTAGTTCAAAAATTTTGATCGATACTGTACTCAGGAAAATAACGTATTTACGTTATTTTTATCAGTGAACTGATGAATATTCTTACCGTTTATTATGATAAATGAACATAAATACATATTTTTTATATTTATCAAACTTATAATATAACAAAGAAAGTGAAACAGATCAATTATTATTTCAAAGAAGTTGTTAATCATTAAAGAGCCCAAAGAAATAAAAGAAAGCTTGTTTATTATTACATGTTAAAGTTCTAACATCGGCATGATAAAAATAGTAACGTAATTATTTGTTCGTAATTAAGGTAAGCTAAATTAGGCGCAGTTATAAATCCCGCGAAGTACCAATGTGTTTTCAAATTTTCGAAATTATATGTACGTTTATCCGACTCTCTTCCGGTGAAGGAAAACATCGCGATAATTATTTAAGATTTAAATTTATATAAAAGTTTACTCATTCCAAGGCAACAGTTACTTGTTATTATAAATTAAATATTATTATTTAAGCTCCGTATCCGTTTATTGAAGGGCGGAAACCTACTTGGCGGAAGCTAGACGCAAAAGTAGACTTAAAGTTCTTGATTATAATCACCAGTTTCCTCTATCTGGTAATAAACGCTATAAGCCTCAAAACTTAGGGAAAAACACTTCGAGGAAATTTGTTTTCAATTACACCTAATTCTAAGTTTGCAAACAATTTTAATACAAAATTATATCTGTAGGTAAAACTTTTTGAGTATCGAAACTCGGTAATTGCTTTATCTTGTATTAACTAATTACTTTATAATAATATTGAAACATTTATTATTTTTTTTGTATACTTCCGAAGTAATTTTATAAAAAAAGAATAATGAAGATAATGGTGCTGGTTGCACATTGACTCTAAACTTAGTAAGAATGAAAATATATTCCTGTGTGCTATTGTTTGTTATCTTAAATAAAGAGAAAAAATATTTTTGAGCAAGCAATGTTAACCCATACATCTTGAAGTAAGATTCAAGGTGTATGGGTAAACCCCTTAATAAGGCATCAGGTTTTTGTCACATAAATTATCATCATCGCTTATAGACCTTAGAATGCCAAAGGCAAACAATGCCGCCATCTACTCAAAGATCATCTCTTAAGCCTCATTTGGAGCGAGCACGTGGCAGCGTTCACGAAACACCAAAGCAGGAAGCTCATTCCAAATTTGCACACACGCCATAAATTGATACGATATTCTGTTCGAGAACGTTTTCAGATACTACAGGATTATCCTAATAAATTTAAATCTTGAGCAATATTATGGTGTGAATAAGTCGCCATAAAAAGTCACCAGCCAAAGCAAAGACATAAAATGGCCCTCCGGCCCTTTAAAAGGACGACATTTTAAAGTTCGCTAGTGGAGTTGAATGGGGAAATCTGATGCCAAATGGGGAATACCTTTGTCTAGGAGACTGCGTTAGGTCAAAAAGATTTGACATCATCGCACACAATTATTGTGTAATAAAAAAATTCTCCCATTTGTATTCACTTTATATAAAATCTACTAATAACGTGACTAGAGCGTCGGTGGCTCAATGGTGTGGACTATGCCTTCCGATCGGAAGGCGCAGGTTCAAATCCCACCACACACTCATGTGTTTTCGAAATTCCGAAATTATATGTACGTTATCCGACGTTCTTACGGTGAAGGAAAACATCGTGAGGAAACCTGCGCATGCTGCGAATGATTCAAAGTTGAGCGTGAAGTCGTCCAATCCGCACTGGGCCAGCGTGGACGACTAAGGCCTATAACCCTATACGGTAGGCTCGTGCCCCTCGGTGGACGTTTAGCTGATGATGATGATGATGATGGAAATTTTATTCTAACACTGTAATCGCTAGTATGTGATTTCACTCTATCCAATTGTGATTTAAATCTGGTATTCTATATGATTCTAAGTTTACCCAAGAACTGTACTAACCTTGTTAGTCTATCGCTTCTTGGTAGTAACGGTTGCCTTAATTAAACGGCGCCAAGCTATTATATTGTGCACAGCGAACTAATAACGAAGCCTCTCGATTTTAAACAAGAGATATCGGATGTCTGTTATTATTTTGTATGCGGTGTTTAATCAAGTTGCTGGAAATATTGTAAAACGTCAATTACTTTTGTAATGGACAATAGGAATATTTGGACTAAGTTTGTTATTATCTGGTTTCTATTTGTGTTCCTTACTATATACTATGAATAGACCGTTTTAACTAACGGAAGCGAAACCCGATCGCTGGCTAAAGGAATTTTAAATATGCCTAGGTAGCTCAACTTGCTACGAAGAGGCTATGTGTAGGTGTTATCCTACGCAATAAAATCTGGAACGTGGATATCATAAGATAACTAGGGTGACCGACATAATTCTCAGAATTAACAAATTGACATTACAGTTTGTAGAGCACTCAGTACGTTGAATCGATGGCCTATGGGGCGGTAAGTTTCTCGACCTACGTCCATGTACGTTCCATGTAAGAAGCGTGAACCAGATGGACTCAGCACCATGTTAAGGTGGCGAGTAGCAGTGATGACAATTGCTTGGGATCGGTCCGCGTGGAAATCATTAGAGTGCCTCTATCCGCCAGGTTGGCTGTCAGTTTGAATGATAAGCTATTATCTAAAAAACTAAGGCTTCCATAGCAGCAAAAACACTTAATATTAAAAGGGTCTTTATTGATCGTTAAATCTCAGTTTAAGCAAACCCGTGCCCCAGTAAAACGAATAGTTTACAAGCTCAGTTTTAATATAAATAGGCCGGTGTTAATATCATATAACGTAACGTGATTACTATTTTGATTTACTATTTGCCGCCACCCGCCACGTTAATACCACGCTTAAAGTATCTCCCTAGAGATATCGAATTATTGTACCCTAGCAGTGATTTTTGGAAATACATGACCTGCAGTGAAGTCGGAATATTTCACGAACCAGATTACTAGGGGTAAGTTTGATAATGGATCGTCAGGGTAGGTATCCACTGTAGTTATAGATACCATTCCTTGAAATAGAAAGGCTCTGTGGTACGAAAAATATCGGACATATGAGGCATAATTTGTCGGCAAAACCAATATATCTATTGTCTTTGGTTTTATGCAACGCTACTTTATATGTGCTGCGATCATAGGCAGGGAAATATCTAGTATCTAAAAGACCCTTCACATTTTTGAGTAAAATATGTCTTTAAATACAGTCATGTTTCAGATGTTTCACATTATCATCATTACAACCTTATAAGGTCACTGCTGAACGAAAGCCTCCCCTCAAGATTTCCACGCAGGCCCATCTCTTGCAGTTGAAATCCAACTGCTACCTGCCACCTTAACCAGGTCTTCAGTCCATCTGGTTGGGGGTTGACGTACGCTTCGTTTTCCGTTACATGGACGCCACTCATGAACCTTGCCGCCCGATAAACAGTTATATATTTAGTAAACAAAAAGGATTATTCCAAGGTGCTATTAATAAACATCAATGGTTGCTAACCCATGTCGCAGAGAGTTGAGGAGTTGGCTGTAACGCCACGGGTCCCCGGACAAACATATTTTTCAGGCATGAATACAGTCTATTTGTATTATGTTTGTATGTAAAATAGCCTTTAATTAACAATTATTCCGAAATCATAATAATGCTACCTCTTCCTAATGGCAGTACCTAGTTATTTGCTCAACTACGTAGAAAGATTAACCCTAATTAGTAAATATTCAATGTGTATCTAAGTACCTAAGAGGGGGTTGATTCATGCAGAAGGTTGCACGAGGGTTGCAAAGCCCTCGTTGCTCTGCATAAATCAATTATGCAAAACACTTCATACCATTAAATATTTTTTCCTGGTTCATTGAACTTTCAGAATAGCTTAAAGCTTTTACCAAAATCTTAAAAAAATATATTATCGTTTTGTTTTCTGGATAGCACAGCACACCCACCAATTCATTGAGCCTGTGTGAGGGTTTAAGCACAATTTTAAAAAGCTTTATTGAACAAGCAATGTATAATATATACCTATACATGACAGGTAAACTCAAACGAAACCTCAAAATTTTCCTATTCATTTAAGTCTTCACAAGACACTACCACCGGTTTGGAGAGATTTTCTAAAGAAGACTCCGGCAAGAAACTCTGGCAAAAAAATCAGGCATGGCGAATGGAATACCCTCCTAGAAGACTCAGTTTCAAGCCTATCACCTAGTAACAATTAATGTTACTTAACTTACACACGTATGTTTCTTCGGTTGGTATCTTGCTACTCAATTTGAAAGCTAATGTCAATTTAGCCGATTGTTCTTCTTATAGCCATGCTGTATAAAAATGCTTGTTGTTTATGTTATGAAAAGCATAAGGCAGTCAGGACGCTCACCTGGTGGTAAGTGATACGCCTGATCTTACCATGACAGAAGGAGACCAACAACTGATAGACAGTAAATTTTCTCCATCAATGCCGCACTGCGCCCGTTACCCGAGACAGCAGATGTTAGGTCTATTATACCCCGTAATTTTACTAGCTACAGAGCCATTATCCCGAAACACAGAAGTGCAATACACCTCTATTTGACGGGACGATATCTGGCACTGTAGTGGTAACTACCTAGGCGACTCAGTACCGAGTGTACCACCTAGTAAAGTAAGTGCTGCAGAGGAACTTTATAAATAATATATGGTGGTAGATTTCATATTATGACCGATACCGGATGGTAATCACTTAGATGCAAAAAATAGTTGAAGACTATTCTTATAACGTAATACATAGATATTTGAAGCTATTAATCTATACGTCGAAAATCGTCAATTTTTATTATAGTATCCGAACTTCACAATTTGACCACAGATAGTTCAATATAAGTTTTAGCGAATAATTCGATCAGTTGAATTCACCACAGGTTCAAAGGATAATAGCCCTAATGAACACTAGACTTGGGGTCGACGAGCTGATGAGAAACCTAAACACCGCCCTTTGTTTCCCGCTGCGTCTTGCAAGCTTTAATTATGCAAAGCTCCTGATCCTATCAAGGTTGGGTGCATCGGTTGGGTAATTTTCTTTCAGGGAACTACCGTAACAGCTGTTATTTAGTAAATCTTCTAATATGGTAATCACTATAATGAAACGATCAGTGAATTCAACATTATTGAATATTAGGCCCTCTATTATTTCTAATATATATAAATGACTTCCCTTACTATTGTAAAAGTCTTTCGGATATAGTTCTTTTTGCTGATGATACGTCATTGATTTTTAATGTTAACAGACGTAAGGAGACTTTTGATGATGTAAATAGAGCTCTGTCTCAAGTAATGCATTGGTTTACTGCTAATAATCTTTTACCTTATGCAACAAAAACTAAATGTATAAAATTCACTATGCCCAATGTAAGGCAGGTCGAGACCAACATAACTCTGAATAATGATCAAGTGGAACTTGTAAACTCCACTGCATTTCTTGGTATAACTTTCAATTCAAAGTTACAATGGGGGGCCTCACATTGAATCACTGGCTGGTAGACTTAGCTCGGCAGCTTATGCTGTTAGGAAGATAAGGCTCTTGACAGATGTAGAAACAGCAAAATTGGTTTATTTTAGTTATTTTCATAGTGTCATGTCGTATGGTCTTCTGTTGTGGGGCTCAGCTGCCGACATTAATATAATATTTGTCCTACAAAAAAGAGCTATTCGTTTTATCTACAACCTTAGACCCCGTGACTCTCTTAAGGAACTTTTTAAAGAAATAAATATAAAGACTATAGTATCACAATATATTTATGAAAATTTAATTTATGTCCGTAAATACTATCATACCTTTAAAAAAAATTGTGACTCACACAATTTTAATACTAGGAATAGAAACAAACTTGCTGTTCCAGACTTGAGACTACATAAAGTAGGTAAATCTTTATAGGAAGATGTATAAAGTTTTTCAATAAGGTACCGCAAAATATTGTCGAGTTAACTTTACACATGTTTAAAGCTAGAATAAAAAACCACCTTTCTAAAAAAGGGTACTACACTATTGACGAATATTTATGTGATAAAAATCCGTGGTCTTAAACTGCTCAGCTATTTCAGTGTTTATGATATATTGTTACATTAAGGAAAATGAAAATGTTTTTAAAAAAGGCTACACGGTTGAGTTTTCTTGAGTGCTTCTTTCTCAACAGGCCAAACCAATGAAGCGCTTTTTTTTTCAAAGCATCAAAACTCATATTTTTAGTTTAGTATTTTAATAGTTTTTTATTATATTTTTGTATATTTTTTGACGTTCATAAGTGCTTTTTGTAAGCCTAATTTGAAATAAATGTTTTTGACTTTGACTTTGACTGGCAAGCATAGCGTAGGACGCCCTGCGGCCCGATGGACCGACGACTTGCAAAAGGTCGCTCGTGGAGGCTGGATGAGGTAAGCGGAGGACTGGGATATCTGGCGCAAAATGGGGAAGACCTATGTCCAGTAGTGGATTGCGATAGGTTGAAGAGAGAGAGAGCAATGTTATAATACTGTTAAACTTCTTTGTCGATTTCATCAAACAAATTAGACTTTAATGAGTATTATTTTTAAAACAGTTTAAAAATAAGTATGTGTTAGATTTGGTTGTTCATGATATTGATTGGATATTTTATAAGTACCTATATAATATTAGTTTTATTAGTATCGGTCAAAGTATTATTATTTATTTATCACTGCTTAATTCTTCTAGGAAAAATAACTGTGTTTCACATAAAACAACCATAGATACATTAAAAAGTTATCTTTGTGTTCATAAATTGTGTGTCTATATTATTGCTAACCCAACAATCCGCATTGGGCCCGCGTTAAAGGTTATGGCCCAATCCCCCATAGCAATGTTTTTTGGAAAGACCAGTGCCTTGAATTGGACCATTGTAGCCTGATGCATAGTAACAAACAGTAGCTAAGCAAACGACTTAATACATATTTTACATCAGAAAAGCTTACTTAAGAATTTTTCATCTTTTAATAGTACAGTTAATGTTCAGCTCGTTCCGTTGTTTTGTGTTCAAAGTTTTAATAAACACAGAGCTATAATCTAGGTTAACTGTACCCCAGGTAAACGAGATCCCACCTGTTAGCAACTGTTGCAGGAAATTAAAAAGCGTATGAATAGATCGACGTACAGACGGTAGTGTTGCATCGTGGATAATATGTTGTTTAATATGCTTTATCTTTTTAATATGGGGTTAGAAGCTTAATTTACCAGTCTGTTTGAAAGTATATGTAAAAATGTAACCATTATCGATGGCTCCCAAACGTATGTATGTAACTGCTCACAGGTTTTATAACCGGACGAGCAACTTAATCCACTGCGAAAGGGAAAGTCACAGTTCAATCTTTTTTTGACTAATTGTCTATCATCAATTGTTTATCACAATTTCTCTTTCAATGCCCCTCAATGCCAAGTTTTAATAACTTGTATTTATTCGTTTGGGTTGAGCGTTATCTATTGCATGCATATTTATATTATTTTGCGGATTTACTAGGTCCAAAAATAAAGAGAATCCCCAACCCTCAAATTATAAAAAAGATAAATTTATAAAATGCTTTTTGGAAATTGTGAAATATTTTGAGCAAACAATCCTACTTGACGGTTATAAGCAAGATAAACTAGATGGAGTAACGTTTACTTTTTATTTTAACCCTCCTTAAACGTGGTTGTATTTCATCTTAATTAAATGATTAACCTTTTAGTTCTAATGCTCGTGTCAGAAAGATAGCGGGTAAATAATGTCGGGTCTTATTTAAGGTATAAGTGCTAAATGTACGCTTTTCTTATGTTTAAATTTTATTATTTTATTTTTACATTTTAGGAAAACTCACAGCTAATGTTATTTGAGACACATAATGAATATAAATATGGAAGGCCATTTAAAAGTTTCCACATATATAACATACAACATATATATACAAAGTATATAGTTAAATTTTTAACACAAAAAAAAACATCGTTACACTATTGCTGCATAAAAAAATGGTAGCAAGTTGCCGCTTAAGTTGCAAGGTTGTAGTATTAAATAAGTCAACATCTTCACTTTCAGTTAAGTCATTGAAACACCTGCTTGCTTATTTTGTTATATTTAACTTTTTTAAATGTAAAGAAAGCAAAAGCAAAGCAACGATAGTTATGAGATATTGCATACTTATATAGTCAGATATGGTATATCGATTGCAAAAACAACCATAGACAGTACAAATAATATTTATTTAGTATTTTACATTCTTGGTATTCACTGGGTTAAAAATAATTAAATTTAGTAAGGCAAAAGTAATATGTTTGTTATAACACTGAAATTACGTGTAGCAAATCAGATTAATAAGTTTCCTACGAGGCACTGTAATTTCCCTTTACTTGCAGTAGTCCGGTTGTTAGTTCGGTTGACCGGACTACTGCAACTTTTTAGTTGCAATAGTTCGGTTCGAACTGAGCACCGGACTGTTGCTACTTATTTATTAGTAACAGTTCAGTTAATAAACGATATTATATTATTATATTTTGTTTGTTTATAAGTTTCGAATGACTGCGCGCTGTAAATATTTGCAACGTTTTAAATAAGATCGTGACATTAAAAAGCGTGTTGGATGTTATGTGTGTGTGTTTAAGACTTAAGAGTAAAATAATCAATAAATAAATACCCACTGACATTAACACAGCGCCATCTAGTCCCAAGTTAAGCGTGAAGCCTGTAACCTAAACAACGGAAAAATTTACTTATATACTTTTGTAAATCATCATCATCATCAGCTCATTAAACGTCCCCACCGAGGGGCATGAGCCTACCCGTATAGGATGATTAGGCCTTAGTCGTCAACGCGGGCCCAGTGCGGGTTGGACGACTTCACGCACAACCTTTGAATTTCTTCGCAGGCGTGCAGGTTTCCTCACGATGTTTTCCTTCACCGTAAGAGCGTCGGATAACGTACATATATTTTTCGAAAATATACATAGAAAACACCCAGATCAATACAAACAGACATATTCATGCACACATGTTTGTACTGCCCGGGGATCAAACCTTGGTGTAAGAGGCGACATCTCAACTATTTACACCACATGTTCAATAAAGATCAATTTTACCATCACCTCGACCGCGTTAAGCTGATGAAGCTTTGTAGTGTTGAAATATGTTTATTTGTTAACAAAACCAAAAGTTTTCATATTATATAGCAAATATAAGTTACTATTTCAATTAAAAGCTTTTAAAAATAATTGTTTTGTTTTCAATTAATTAGTTTTTAGACAAACTTAATGCTAAAATCAAGTAAATAAATAAATAAATATCTACTGACAATCACAAAGCGCCATCTAGCCCCAAGTTAAGCGTAAAGCCTGTATTATGGGTACTAAACAACGGATAAACATACATGTATACATTTTTTTTTTGTAAATACATACATATTATACATAGAAAACACCCAGACCATTACAAACAGACATGTTCATGCACACAAATGTTTGTACTGCCCGGGGATCGAACCCGGAACCCTTAGTGTTGCGGCCGACCTCTCAACCGCAACACCAAATGGGTCGTCAAATCCGTTGGTCATCGCATGGTGACATACAATTATTGTTGTTACAATTATTGAGTCCCTCCATGCGAATATACTGAATTAGAAAGCACATCATGTGTGCTTGCTTCGTTAATACGATCTTCCCAAAGCTATGTCCGGAAAAGGCGTAGGATTTACTGTGGATCGTTATACAAAAATGGTTGCCATTATATGGTGCTGATAACTAACTCCCAACACTTTTCTTTACCACACAAACTTCTTTAGAAAGAATATCAACAATGCTCTCATGCTTTCTCACATTCCATCTAGATGAAAATGTATATATATTTGTTCTGTAAAGATATTATTAAATCTAAAGGCAAGAAGAGTGCGCGTAAATGTACATTTGAAAGAACCCCGTCAGGCTCTTGTGATATATAAACACCATTACATAGACCTACTGTAGTGTAGTAACAACTTGTTTTCCTTGGTATCACTTCCTGAAGAATCAGCAAATATTTTTTTAAAATCTGTAGGTGCCCTTTTGAATACACATCATCTGATGAAACGTAACGACGATGCTGTCCAGCATCAGCAGCACCTTTATAGTTTAAAAAAATATCATCATTACCAACATCCTGATTATATAATAGCCCACTCACTATGGCGATATTGGACCCTAATCCATCACGCCCATAGCGGATACCGGGACCGACGGCTCACCGTACCCCTCGAAGCTCAGAATCACCTTTCTATTCAGACAGTCAGGTGATTCAGCCTTCCAGATATTGAACTCTCCTATTTTGCGCAAGATATTTACTTAAGATATCTAGCTTCCACCAGCGTCGTTTCGTAATTCGTCTCTCGATCGGGCCGGAGAGCATCCTACGCTACGCTTGCCATAAAGCAGTCTCGTGACTAGCCCACTGCCACTTAAACTTGCTGTTACGGTGAGCTATGTTATTAACATTCTGAATATTGTGAATGAAAAACGTGTCGCTACAAGTGAGCTAATTCTGGATTCTTATTATAATTTCAATTTGATTCCGAACACAGTTTTATCTAAAAAAAAATACATTTTAGGTCTAAGTGAACGGGACGGTAAGTGATACGCCTGACCATGACAGGTGCGGTGTTGAAGATAATTAATAACAGTAGTAGTCATTATTTTCTGTCAACGCTGTTCTGCGGCCGAGACGTAAGATATTAGGTCTCTTATACCCGGCAATTTTACTAGCTACAGTGCCCTCATCCCGAAACACAGAAGTGCCAAACACTATAATTTCACGGGGCGACTTCTAGCACTAAGGTGGTACCTACCTAGACGACTCAGTACCGAGTCTGCCACCTACACATGACACGTGGCCGGTCCATTGTCACTACGTCTTAATCCGGTGACCTTACCAATATCATTAGCTTTACGAAAAAATGTTTCCAAACGTGAAGGTTAATTAATACCATGTTTTTTCCAGTAACAAGAGTAAACAACAACAATCCCTTGCGTTTTTAGGCCGAAAACGTTGTTTGTACTTGTTTTCTTTGGGTTATTCCAAAATGAAAATAACAGATAAATATGTTTTCGTTTATGCCTTGAGGCACTTTTTAAATCCATATAGAATTTTTCACCTTATCGAACAGTATGACGTGGATGTTTTAAAACAACATTTCATTGATTAATTATCCTTACCAACAAAAACATGTTTTATTCAATTACTGAGTGATATACTATGTATGATATGTATATACTTACAAAAAAGTATATATTTATCCATTGTTTAGTACCCATACTACAGGCTTTATGCTTAGTCCCACTAGGCACTGTGTGAATGTCAATGGAAATTATGTATATTTATTTCTTACTTCGAATACACGAAAGTTCGATTGAATTACACGCGTTAATTCCACCAGCCCCTTTCACCATCGGGATACAAGACGGAGGCGAGCGTTCCATCCTTACGTGGTAGACATTCCACACATCCGCACAGCCTGCTATGGTGCTTCGTTCTTAATGCGCACCGCAAAGGAATGGAATTCTTTGCCTCGTTATGTGTTTCCCCGATCATTACAACCTGGTCGTCTTCAAGGCAAGAGTGAATAGGCTGTTTCTAGGCAGTCATGATCTATCCTCGGCCGCATCTTCACTTACCATCAGGTGAGATGGCGGTCAAATGTCTGCCTATAAAGGATAAAAAAAAAATAGTTTTAGTGGAACCCCGCGGTTCCTCGGTTCGAATGCTTTATGAGCTGTTTGTTGATAATGATCTACCTTCTACGAACCAAACACTCTTTATTTTAAATACAGCTATTTCGCATTGCGCTATAAATTTAGAACACACTCCATAACCTAATCATTTTACGCCCCTAAAAGCAAAGCTCAGAGTAAAATTGTTATGCGTCATAACGCATTTAGTATAACAAAAGTAGCAGTGGACAGCGCAAAAAAAGACCTATTTTGGTAAAACGCGAACCTACGTGCTCATAAATTTTAATATGACGGTGGCAAAATTCCCGCGTGAAAATTTTAAGTTGCGATACATGTCTCGTCTTTGTCTAGGTTTTATACAGACACAACGTTACTTGCGATATGAGGTATATTGCTTGGACCTTAGTTTATCTTATAAGACCAGCCTATATGTGTAATATACACATGTTCCATATTTATTTAGGTCCCTAAAAACATCTATCTCTTTCTTTCAACCTATCGCAGTCCACTGCTAGACATAGGTCTCCCCCATTTTGCGGAAGATATCCGGGATTTCTGGCGTAAAAATGGAGGAGACTTATATCCTCCCCTTAAAGAGAATCTACGTACTTAAATTCTGCCACTGGTTCGAACGATTCTTGTCTACTGAGAAGAACTCTTTATATAATTTGGTAATTCTTTACCCTGATGTTTTCTATACAAGACTATAGTCAGCTGCTCTAAGCAATCTAGACGACCACTCGATCATAAACGGGCCATGAAAAAAATAAAGTGACAAGACAATACGCTTCAGAAAACCATGGATATTGTGATTTACCGAACTAGTTCCGAAAAGTACCGAAAAGTCCTGTTCAAATCAGTTTAGCCATTTCAGAAATTACCCGGAACAAACAAGACTGACAGACAAAAAAAAAAAAAAATATTACTTTGGTGTACTAGTATGTGCCGTATATATTTTATTCATATGCATGAAGAAATAATAGTTCTTTCTGTATTACAAAATTACACTCCAATTGAATTTATTTGTATATATATAGATAATTGATGTGAAAAAATAACACTGTTTAAACGCATGTTCAATATTGACATGTGAAATTAATTTTGTCATTATAATAGTTAAATCACTTGCTGAGATGCTCTGGGAATTTGTTATAAGTTTTTCTTTATGTTATGACCTAAATTAATTTTCGAGTTACGAAAAAAATACCGGCAAAAGTGAGCGTCAGAATTACGGTTGGAGTAGGAAATTAGTTTCGCAAAATCATTATAATTTCAACGCAAATTCCGGAGCGGTCCCATTAAAAGTTGCGCGATCGCCACACGAGGCCTACCTCCTATGTATCCGGTATGAAATTCAAATGACCGAAATCCTCGTTTATAATTCACAGCGGTTTAGTTATGATCTAATACAGAAACGTTTGGATTAAAGCTTGCATTTTGTATGGAGGCGAGCAGGGTAACCACAGCTGACCAAATCATGATGATTCGTGAAATTCGATCCGTCGAAACATGAGATATGCAACTATCTGAAAATAGTACGAGTAAGTAGTCATCATTACAAACACCAATTTAATGGCAATAGAGAACAATTTGAAATATTTATCTTTTTCTTTATTTATTAGTCGCCCATTTGGTGTCGCGGTTGAGGGTCGACTGCAACACCAAGGGTTCCGGGTTCGATCCTCAGGCAGTACAAAAATTTTTGTGCATGAACATGTCTGTTTGTAATGGTGTTTAGGTGTTTCTATGTTAATATGTATGTATTTACAGAAAAAAAATTATATAAGTATATTATCCGTTGTTTAGTACCCATAATACAGGCTTCACGCTTAACTTGGGGCTAGATGGCGCTGTGTGAATGTCAGTGAATATTTATTTATTATTTATTAGGACAACCAACAAGCAGGCCATACACTTAGCAAATTTCAGTATGCGTAAACCAAAAATGACAAAAAGAAAAAGTAAAATATTTAAAACAAATTAAACTGAAAACCTTAACGCAAAACTTTACAGACTTCGACAAGTCTTTAAACAAAGTATCTTGCCTGCTTATAAATAATGTCGAGACATGAAAGTAACTTTATTCACATGACACTGTAAGGATATTGAAGCGACCTATTGTATGAGTACTTCTTTAAGATAATATAAGAAATTAATAAAAATAATATAATTTATTTCATTAAAAGATAATGTTAAGTAGGTAATAACTATTATAAGTGTAACCTATAGACAAGGATTGCGTGGCTGCGCCTCGCACCTTGTTTAACTTGTTTCCGAATAAACGGGGAGTGCGTTGACAGCGTTTTTGTTTCACTCGTTCCCTGCGTCCGCATACATTCCAGTGGCGACGAGTACCTACGACATTTTATAAAAATGGCTTGTGCAGTATTTCGGGTTTTTAACCAATTTCGACCACAAGTGCAAAATAGAGCAATGGTTTATTGCAAACGATATGACCACGCAAGCGACCCAGTGGGAACAAACGACGAGCGGTCTCCTGAGCGCACTCAGCGAATCCACATTCAAACTGGCGGCAGATCTTGCTGTGCCTAAGGAGATTCAAGACGTGCCATATGAGGACATCATCGGCCTGTTGGATGCCCACTTCACGCCTAAACAAGTTGGGTTCAGCGGACGAAACCAGTTCTACTCGGCAACGCAACAGCCGCTGGAATCCCCGTCACAGTGGGCAGCTAGACTGCGAGGATTGACAGCTCAGTGTGGATTTTCAAATGTGGAAGAAGCGCTTCGCGATCGCTTCATTATGGGTATGGTACCGGTGCTGAAAAAGAGAAGATGTACGTGCAGGAATTGACGGGGTTAACTCTGTCCAAGGCCGTGGAGCTGGCAGAGAGCCTGCGAAGCGCGCGCACTGCGGTACAGAGCGCGGCCGCGGCGCCTCCCGTCCCGGCCAACACCGACCATTTGTTCAAAATAGCCAGTCGGCCTGGTGGACATAACGCTCATTCTAAACGCGATGCAAGAGTGAAGTGTGTTGTGTGTGGCCATAATAATCATGCAGCAGAGTCGTGTCGGTTTGCTACGTATACATGTAGGAAGTGTAATGTCAAGGCCACCTGGCAAGGATGTGCAAAAAAATTAACTTTTGTAACAACGGATGCGGTAAGATAGACGAGAGCGACGATGACGGTGAGTTATTTAATATTCGTTCTGTCAGAGGTGAACCATTAGTAGAAACAGTATGTATGAACGGTAAAGTATATGTTTTGAAATTGATAGTGGATCGTCTGTTACGGTGATGCCCGAGAAAACATTCAAGTTGCATTTCGATAACTTGCCGTTGACGGTGACTAATAAGAAACTTATTAGTTATACAGGGGAAGTGCTCGGATGTGTTGGATATGTCCAAATGTCGACGCAATGGGCCGGTCAAGAACGTACGCTCAAGTTATATGTGGTGAAGGGGCAGGGCCCATCGTTGTTAGGACGTGATTTTATATGTAAATTTGAATTGCAACTGAGCCCCATCCATTATTGCGAACAGACTAACAGGTTAGAAAAATCATTGGAAGGGCGTTACCCCGAATTATTTTCTGGACAGCTAGGGAAATTTACTAAATACAAAGTCAAGTTGACATTAAAAGAAGGTTCGAAACCTGTATTTTGTAAAGCGCGCCCAGTGGCTTTTGCGCTTCGAGACAAAGTTGCAAATGAAATAAATCGGTTGGTGGAACTAGGGTGTTACAGCCGGTAGAACACTCAGAGTATGCTTCTCCTATTGTACCCGTATTAAAACGCGATGGCTCGGTAAGGATATGCGCGGACTACTCTGTTAGTATAAATAAACAATTAGTTGTGGACCAATACCCGTTGCCCACAGTGAACGAGCCTTTTTCTAAGCTATGTGGGGTACCCAATTTAGTAAATTAGATTTATCTATGGCTTACAATCAGTATTGTTTGCACGATGAATCTAAAATGCTAACTTGCTTAACACACATCGTGGATTATTTGCGTATACGAGACTTGTGTTCGGTTTGGCTAGCGCTCCAGCAATATTCCAGTGCGCTAAGGAAAGTCTACTGGCTGGTATAAGCGGGTTTTAGTCCTGCTGGACGATGTGTTGATTACAGCAGATTCATATAATTACTATAGAACTTTTGTACCAAATGCGTCTACTATATTAAGCCCGCTTTACAACCTATTAAGGAAAGATATTAAATGGCATTGGTCAGATGAGGAAGAAACGGCGTATAACACAATAAAAAAAATCCTAGCGTCTGATCGCGTCCTGGCGCATTTCGACCCTACTGCTAAAATAATTTTAACCGTTGACGCGTCACCGACGGGGTTAGGTGCTGTTTTATCGCAAATAGGGGTAGATGGAAAAGAGAAACCGGTATCGTTCGCTTCGCGTACTCTAAATGCTGCTGAACGCCGATATTCGCAGATACAAAAGGAGGCCACAGCTATTATTTTCGGCGTCAGGCGGTTCCACCAACACCTTTACGGGAGGTCAATTCCGTTCATATTACGTACCGATCATAAACCTTTACTATCTATATTTGGACCACATAAAGGCATTCCAGAAGTAGCAGCAAATCGGTTGCAACGCTATGCACTATTTCTATGCGGCTACAATTATTCAATAGAATACATTAAAAGTAATGATAACAGTGCAGATTACTTGTCGCGCGCTAGCTTGCCGTCAACAGCTGACGAGTTGAGCGGGGCAGGGGGCGCGGGGGACGGGCCGCCCGCCGCCGGCGCATGCCCATGCCCACTTGTGGCAGACCGCGCGGCCTATGTATGTTTTGTTGTGGATGACTCACTCCCGATAACGCTTGCTCAATTACGGAATGCGGTAAACACAGATCTTATAATGAAAAAGGTTATACGTCACGTTATGGATGGTTGGCCAAGAACAGTGTCGGACGATCGACTTAAACCCTATCATTTGTGTAGGTTAGAACTGGCATACGAAAACGGTTGTTTAATGCGTGGCCATAAGGTTGTAATTCCTTTATCATTGCAAGACCGGGTTTTGTCGGAATTGCATAGTTCACACATAGGCATTGTGAAGACAAAAGCCGAGGCACGCGCGCGTTTTTGGTTCCCGGGTATAGATGAGGCCATAGAGCGTATGATAGGCCAGTGTGAGGTGTGTGTGCAGTTGCGAGCCTCACCACCTCGAGCTCCTATGTTCCCGTGGCCATATCCAGTACATCCGTTCCATCGCATTCATTTGGATTTTTTGGGCCCGATTAACGGGCGTATGTATATGGTTATAGTCGATGCGTACACAAAGTGGATTGAGGTGTACAACATGGGTTCATGTATTTCTATCGCAGTCATAGACAAGTTGTACGAATTCATGTCTAGGTTTGGTCTCCCTCATACCATAGTAACCGACAACGGTACGTCATTTTGTTCCGGCGATTTTAAGAAATTTTGCAACTTGAACGGGATCTCGCACATCACATCACCGGCTTACCACCCTGCCAGTAATGGGCAAGCTGAATCCTATGTAAAAATTGTAAAACGTGGATTGAAGTCGGCATTAGAATCCAGTAAAAATTTGAGGCAGAGTAACCTAAATTTTTTAAAATATATATTCGACTACCGTAACTCTGTCCATACAACCACGGGCGTTTCGCCGGCTGAATTAGTGTTCGGCCGCAAACTAAGGTCCCGGCTCGACTTGCTGAGACCAAGCCAGCCGGTAACGTCGTCGCCCTCCTCTGTCGCACTCGCTAACCGTGTTCATCTCAAACAGTGTTCGCAAACTGAAAGGCACGGCGGAAGAGACCGTATACTTGTACCCGGACAAATAGTGTGGTATAAACAAAATTCGAACAACAATAAATTTAAGTGGGTTAAAGGTATTATTATACGGAAATTGGGTAATGTTATGTATTTAGTTAATAACTGTCAATTGTCCGAACCGGTTAGAAAACACAAAGACCAGATTGTTGTATATAAAGGCATAGATATCAACGATAGCAGACCCCTGGGAAACGTTATAGACCCATATGAGCTCAATGGAACGACGTTGGAGCCATTGCCATGGAGGAGTCGGCACCGGCACCTGTCGGTGCATGCCCGCCGTCGGAGAGGGAGGACGGGCGCGAGTCGGCGCCGCCGTCACCGCGAGCCCGGACCTCAGAGCCGTCCGTGTCACGTCACTATGAGGAGAGGAGTCCGCCGACCCACCTCCAGTTCTGATGGTCAACACTCCGAAGCGGAACCAATAAACCAAGAAAGGTCAAAACGGACGCGTCCTCAAATAGACTATAAACAGTTCTTTTGAAGTTTTATACATAAGCATCAATTAAATGGGGAGAGATGTTAAGTAGGTAATAACTATTATAAGTGTAACCTATAGACAAGGATTGCGTGGCTGCGCCCTCGCACCTTGTTTAACTTGTTTCCTAATAAACGGGCAGTGCGTTGACAGCCGTCTTGTGTTTCACTCGTTCCCTGCGTCCGCATACATTCCAGATAACAATAATCCATGTGTTAGTATGCCTTATTATTAAGTAAGTACAAGAGAAAGAATAAAGCTTTGTTCACTCCGTTCGACGTCCTTTTACATTTCAATTTTTTCTTCTATAAATAGATGGTTTTTTTTAATGTCATAGGTGAATGGGACGGTCAGTGCGCTCACCTGGTGGTAATTGATACGCCTGACCATGACAGAAGCAGTGCTGAAGGAAACTAATAACAGTAGGTAGTCATAAAATGTATACGCTCCTTCAATATAAACTCTGGCTACCATAAAAGACGTCATCTAAATTGTTTGAAATAGATATGTATATCACAGTATAATTAATACAAGTAACGTTCCAAGCTTCGCTATGAATATTATCCACAATCCCCGTACATTGCCCAGTTACCGCCAACTCGGTAATTTTGTGCTACTTAAAATGCAAACTCCCAAGGATTGCACCTGACATTGGCTTGTGGTATCGAGATGCGCCCGCTTTTAACGTCAAAATCGGATATGCACACACTCCTGGACACAGTTGGCAGATTTGTATTTAAATCAAAATAATCCACGTGAAGAATCTCCATGGTTTAGATTTTACACTAAAAACCGTTTTATTTTATTATGATTAATATAGAGACAAATTTTATTCATTAATTACAGTTCTAATACGTAATCATACAGCATGCTTTAGCTGACACGTTCATATGTTACCAAAAAAAAAAAAGATAATTTTCTAAATAAAAAACAGTAGCTCGAGAGAACGAAAATTGCATGTAACTGTCTATGATTAACCAAGTATATTCAATGTTATCTATTGATACAAATACTTTGACTTAGATATCTTATTTGCTTTATAGCAATTTATTACACGGGATGAACAGCTAAGGTAGTCGACAATAGCTCTAAATTTCGCTCAAATAATCCGAAACAGAAATCCCCAGAGAACTTATTCCATATCATAATTTCACTGTTTACTATCCCAGACATAACATAAACATAGAGCTCACTCGCACCAACAAAACGTATCTTCACTGCTAAAGATAACAATCGAAACACTTGGCGCTCACAACACATTCCCTCGGGGAGAAAAATAAAAAATAAGTGTAAAGAGAGAGAGCAACTCCTGGGCAATATTATGATATTATATTATTGGCACCCAGCCAATAGGAAGTCCGTTGCACGCTTACCCCGATGATCCTTCGAGCCGGATGCCGAATTTCTATAGGTTGCAAAAAGCGGACGCTCGCACTTACGTTATTATTAGGGTTAAAATAGATGTTCTACTCCACTGAGACTTTGTGATTCCTTTGTTGTTTTAACAAAATTCATAAGACAACCTTTAGCAAAAAAACAAACATAATGAAAAATTCAAAAATAATACAGTGACAAGATAATTTGTATCCATCCATTACCAACGCTGCCAGTAAAATTCACGCAGCAAAGGAATATCCAAAGAAGTCCATTATACACTGTAGTAATTTGTATTCTGTCATATAAAGGCGCCTATCAATATACGCTATCGCGAATCCACATTTTTTAGCCGCGCGATAATGGGTTGTTAGTAAATTTTGCACCAGTATTCCCTTGGCAATGTAAATTCTGATATTCCCCAATATTTTTGCGTGCGCCACGATCCCGCGTGGATGGAATAAATCGGCGGGCTCTTAAACCGAAATATTTTCGGGCAATTTCCGAACGGGCACAACCCACCCCAGTTTTATTAGCAGCGCGGGTTAGTCAGCTAACTTTATAATTGGCTTATGAAAATTGGGCCCGTCTTCGGCCGTAATTCGTCTTACTTGCAACACTTATCTTGTTAAGTTGGCGAACATTGTTGTGTTTATAATAAAGTGGATCGAATTATAGTTTCGGTTCACCGCTTGCGAACCTCAAAACTATAAGCGCTTAATTTGTAGACTGTAATTAAACGTGCAAATAGTTTAAGATATACTATGCATAGATACGTCAGTCATTTTTAAGAGAAGTTAGTTATATAGTGATTCTTAAAATTTTAATTATTAAGAAATTTTCTTATTGAAAAAATAGCGATCAAACAGGAAGTCTACCTTCTCGCTAACCTCAAGTTGGACTATCTGTGTCTGCAACTGTCGCTTGTTATGATACACTTGTATTCCTGATGGACTAAGGTGCAGTTATCAACTTGTGAAAAATATATGATAAATTACAGTATACCGTAATTGTAGAGAGATGAGGCAGACCCAAAACGCAGCGACATTCAAAAGCATAATTGTTAAGGCGGAGGAAATAGGTAATTATGAAAGTACCCATGGGAGCTACCTTAATACCCTCAATTCTATGAAAAACCGGATGTGACGGCTTCTGGCCAGTAATAATAACTAGTTAATTAATTTTTATTAACCTCGAGGTTTTCAGAGATTTATAACATCAAAAACCTTTCTTCAATTTAGTTGTGAAAATCTTTTTTTTTATCCTCCTATAGGCAGACATATCAGATACATCTCACCTGATGGCAAGTGATGATGCGGCCGAGGATGGATCATGCCTGCCTAGAAACAGCCTATTCACTCTTGCCTTGAAGACGACCAGGTTGTAATGATCAGGGAACACATAAGGAGGCAAAGAGTTCCATACCTTCATCTAACTTGAAACGTGAAACATTGCCTTCAGTTTACGGTATAACTTACCGATATTTTTTGCTAACAATTCTGATTCGTAAACCGAATAACTAAGAAATAGTTTCAGCGAATTCATATTCAGTTGTAGAAAATATGTAAGACAACAATATAATTTAAAACAAATTACTTTCATCAGCAACGCGGAGTCCAGATTATTTAAAAATACAATTTCAATAGAGCGTCGTCGCTGGCTCAATGGTATGGACTGTTGCTTTCCTACAGGGAGGGCACAGATTCTTATACCGCCACTTACCAATGTGATTTCGAATTTTCGAAATTATATGTACGTTTATTCCACATTCTTCGGTGAAGTAAAACATCGTGAGGAAACCTGCGCACGCCTTCGGAGAGATTTAAAGGTTGTTCGTGAAGTCGGCCTATTCGCACCGAGCCCGCGTAGACGACTATGGCATCCACCCGGGTCCGGATACATTACCACCCGGGACGCTTAATCAGCTGTTTTCAATAAAAGAAAACAAATAACAAGTAAAAAAACACTCAAGGTAGTTTATTATTTCTATGTGGAAGCTAGAGGCTACGAGTTAAACGTTTTAGGAGAATAAACAATGAGACTGAATTCGGCCTCTACTTTCCTCCTTACCTCTAATAAAAAATAATAAAAGGCGAGTGAGAGAGATGTGATATCATTGTGAAGACTTTTTTATAAAAATATGTTTACAGCTGAAGCAAGGTTTTCATATTAAAAACTGTAAAGTAAAATTTAAATTTCAGTGTTGGTTCAATATACACGTGAATTGCCAATGAATGTGCTGAAGACGTTAATACCTACATGTTATCTTTCAAACATTTTTGACATGCAATTTTGATAGAAATTTCTCCAAAGAACTTTGATTTCTACAATTGTTTCCAAATAGTAAAGCTTTTAGAAATTATACGTACATTTTATGTTTTGTTGAATTGAAGTATCTCAAAAAAACCTGTAGGTTCACATTTTTTCTCCCTTTTACTTTGTCGCAAATGCAGAACCTTTTCATCGTCGGAATTGAGTCAAAATTATTTAAGGTAGTTTGTTCAAATGTCAAATTGGATTGCTGTTGATTTAACATTGGCCACGCTCGCTCGAATTTGAATTTTACGGTGTACAAAGTACGATTTCTCGATAGCTGACTGGCGTTTCAATTGCAAGTAAAATTGCAGCACGTAGTTATAAAGCTCTTTAATTGCAAAAACCGGAATAATCTCGGTGAAAATTATACGTTGCATGAAAATTAGTAAAGGATTTTCAATGACAACTTCATGATGCTGTATTATAGTTTTGAATATTAAAACATTGTACCCACCATTCTGTGGTAAGGCAATTTTATGTTCTTTTTTCAAATATGAGGACTGTTATCAAAGTTTGATCACTAAATAAGACAAATTCAAAGAAAACTTGCTGTTCTACAATCTTCTCTCTCCCTTTAACCTATCGCAGTCCACTGCTGGACATGGGTCTCCCCACTTTGCGCCAGATATCCCAGTCCTCCGCTTTTCTCATCCAGCTTCCACCAAACCTTTCGCAAGTCGTCCTACGCTACGCTTGCCAAGACGCGACTACAATATAGACTTCTACAATATACAAAGTTAATTAAAATACAAAGCAGCCAATAATACTTACTTCATTAAAAGCAAACCCATTTTACTCAAGTTATGGTACAGATTTAACGGAATGAATACCAGATCCCGCGCAGATGTAAAACGCCGACAAAGAGACACCAGTCAGCAATATCGACGATACACCAATACCCTCGCTCACTTCACTGGGAGGGTTAATTTCACGTCGAACAAAGTAAGTGGGCTCGATGTGTGACGGCTTTTCATTTTCCAGCGAGCCGGAGATATTTCAATTTCATTCAATGCGCAACGCGCCAAATCCGAATGTTTATGGTCGCTGCAACAAAACGATAGGGCGAGAGGATCGCTGTATATTCATGTGTTTATTGTTTAATTTTTATTTAATAATACAAGTTGATGCTTTACGATGATTACTCTCATTCGGCTGTGACTGATAAGAATCGATTTTAGTCGTGCAGTTTTCATTTTTTTTTATAATATAGGGGGCAAACGAGCAGACAGATCACCTGATGGAAAGTGAATACTGCCGCCCATGGACATTTGCAACACCAAAGGAGCTACAAGATGCGTTGCCGGCCTTTTAAGCAAGAGTACGCTCTTTTCTTGAAGGTTTGCAGGTCGTATCTGTCCGGAAAAACCGCATGCGGAAACTCATTCCACAATTTTGTGGTGCAAGGCAGAAAGTTTCTGAAATTTAATTTATTTTTTTCTTTAACAGTATATCTCTGTCATTGTTCTGAAACTTTAGCGTTTTGAAATCAAATTTGTTTCTATTATTATTATCCAAACTAAGACCAGCACCCAGGACCAACGATAACTTTGTCAACTTCCATACAAAATGCTCAGTTTCTAGCGCAAAACTTGTCAAACACTTACCTAGGAACTTCTAACTAGTGTGTACAGTTAGCTTAAAGTTCCTGAAGTAGGCAACTATCAGTGCGGGATATTGGAATTTTCCAAATTACTGGCACCACGAAACTTGGCAAGTTTTATTGGGAAAATAATAATTGCTCTCTTCAAAAGCGATTTTAAGTTTGAATTCAGCGTTTTCCTAGTTCTTATCAAAATGGTTAAATTGTTACTGGACTTGATATTTATTAAATACACGTAATTAACAACTCGAGTAGGTAGAGACACAGTCTGTTAGTAGTATCGTAGCTTTCGAACGGGTGAACAGATTTTGTTTCTAAATATAAGGTGAGTTAATCGGGATGCTTTACTTACATTTATTGGATACTCCAACAATATGTGAATAATTTTTCAGAACTCCCTTAATATGGTATCCTATAAAAACTCTAGAATAATATATACTGTGAAAACTGTTATACTTGAAATGAAACAAGTGACCCTTTAGAAAATATCTTTTCTTGAATATGTTTAAGATTTTTTTATTTAACATAGAGAGGCAAACGAGCATGCGGTTCACCTGATGGAAAGTGTTACCGCCGCCCATGGACATTTGCAACAGCTGAGGTCACGGGGATGCGTTGCCGGCCTTTTGTATTAAAATACGCTCTCTTTTTGAAGGACGCCATCTCATATCGTTTCGGAAACGTTTCCGATGGCAATTGATTCCACAGGCAACTGATTCAACAAGATGATTTCAAATATTATTTTTTTAACTGCCGGTGATAGTCTAATGGACTGAAGGGCCTTCTTACTGAAACAGTGAGGTTTTTCCCAAATCTCCACGCTTGACATGTGAATTAGCATAAATTACGATATCACGGCTCTTGGTTTATTCTAATTTCAAACATACGTCCCACTATTGAACAATCGCAAATATTTAACATTGCCTCACGTAAGATAACCGAGTGCTAAAATCAACACCGAAACTTCAAACTAAACGTACGAAACTCAGTATACGGTGACATAATTTTCCCGTTAAATCTTACCCGTCGGTTATGAGCAGCACGGATTAAAACTTCATGTTGAAATGTTTTGAGTAAATTGCATCGCAATCCTGAAGTGCCCAAACTCCTAATGCAAAACCAATGAGTAAAATATATGCAGTTTATAAATGTTAAGTTTCGAAATTTGTTTTATATATCACTCTGGAATTTTGTTTGTTTCTTTTTGAATGTTCATTAGACTTTGATCTTAGGAACCAACTTAACTGTAGCATTGTTTTAAGTTTTTGAATTCATATACCAATGATATTGATGTGAAAACTATAATAGTTTTTTTTGGAAATTTCAATTATAACAGTGTATTTATATTCAAAGATTTCAATTTTTTAAATAACTAACAGAACCTACTTGTATATAAAAGTACTTAGCAGAAATAGTACGATAGCGTATCAAACTGTGCCGAATGGACCAATGTCTGAGTATATTGGTCACCCTTAGCAAAAGCTGCAAACGACAAGCTACCCGCCAGCCGATCGACTTCAAAGCCACCGTGAATCATCGCTAGTCACGGTTGGACACTTTCTCGTACTAAATCTGTTTATAGGGCGGCTGCAAACTTTGAACTTTTCCTTTACACTAATACTTTAGTTTATATAAACTTCGTGGTTATGTTTTTGCCCATCGTAATAAGGCACGAGTATTCACTGCGGACCGACTGACCGAGCGTCGGTGGCTCAATAGTGTGGACTGTTGCCCTCATACCGGGAGCGCTGACGTTCAAATCCAGCCACGTACCAATATGTTATCGAATTTTCGAAATTATATGTAAGATATACACCGTGTGCGGGTAGGCTCGTGCCCCTCGATGGGGACGTACAATGAGCTGATGATGATGATGTAGATTATCCGACGCTCTTACGGTGAAGGAAAACATCGTTAAAAATACAGGTGCGTGAAGTCGTCCAACTTGCTCTGGGCCTGCGTGGACGACTTAGGCCTAATCATTAAACGTGCATCTCGGTGGGGACGTTTAATGAGCTGATGATGATGATTAATTGCGGATTTTTTTTCTGCTATTTTCAAAATATTTATGTAAAATTTACCCAGGAATCTTGCTAGTCACTGCAGATAGAATAGGCCTCTAGTAGCTCATTATTGTCATATATTGCTATAGGAACCGTTTTGTTATCTAAATACAAAAGTAAAAATTTACAGAATTGATATTATCAACTCAATAAAAGTGCATCAGTTGATATAATTTCATGTTCAAGATGCAATGTCGAAAAATAAGCGAAGCCACATCATCTGTAAAGCCACTATCATGTGATGAGGGATTCTTTTGCGTTAAGGTCACGATGCTTTAGGGTGAAATAATCAAATGCATTTGGATGGCCTAGTAGTGCATTTGATTTAACGTTAAAGCGAAGAGCCATCTGTGGTCGCATTTGCCCGTTGAAGCTGAGGCTATCTGAAATATGAATCCATATAAAAAAAGGAACAGACTTCGCTGTGTGTATGTGGACAATAGTTGTGATTTCAATAAATGTATTTATAATATTTATTCACTTATTTCATTGCGTCTCCAGAAAATTTGTAGAATTTATTAATAAAATGGCCTAATATTATCTTCTGGTCGTGTGGCGCTAGCCTACATTACCCCATATAAACGTTCGCTTAATAATAACTTCATACATCGGACTCTCCGCGCACGTACCTAAAGGTAATTAGCTTCGTGCAATTTTAGACTTTAATGTGCATGTTGTCATCTCAGCCCCCGTAACGACTTCCTCCCTTAATTTATACACGCTCACGCATAAAATACGATCGTGCTATTTCATATGCTAAGCTATTGGCTGGAACACTCCATTATTCTTCGCTAAGAAACTGCAGTAAGGTTAAATTAAATGCGGAGTTAGTCAACTGAATTTGATATAAGAATGTTTTAAAATGAGAAATTATTAGTGTTAAATTTATGTGAAAAATGTTATTACTCTTTCTACAATCATTTCTCGAATAAACTTTACTCTCATGGATAATACAGACGATTGCTAATTACTGTTTAGGTAATTTTGATATTGAATAACGGCCATAAAGATTACAAGGGTAATAAAAAATAAAATAAAAAACTTTTTTCTTATCTTTTCATTTAAAAATAAAGATTCATTTCAAAATAAACTAATACATACTAACATAATGATTATTTTACCTTAAGAACTTAATAACTGATTCAGAAAAATTAGTGTCTTTCATAAAAAACTGGAAATCAAACATTATTTTAGTGTGTTATTAAAATAAATAGTGTTCTTGTTTCGAAATGCAAGGTAGTACAAACCAATTGCATACTTTTATTAAAAATGCTAAAGAATACCAAACGAAAGGTTTAAAGCTATTTCACTTCTGATTAAAGTCGTTGTGGCTTAAGATAGTTTATTTTCACTGTCTGCAGCTCCAATGAACCGAAAGGTAAAGGGAAGACAAAAGGATGAGAAAATGAAAAGGTTTTTACAAAATAAGATATCAGCTTACTGGAAAATAAAAATATCTCACCAACTAGGGACTTTTTCTATTGCGGTATTAGTTTAATCGGCTTATATAACATATTGACTAGAATCATGAAATGAAATTTTCGCTCGTTTGGTTGTTATTTTGAAATTGTTAAGAATCCCATTTCAGATACAAGCTACTCAATATCATGAAGTAAATTTCATGTAGGTACGTAACTGAAAAACATTTAGTTAGTAGAAACATTTATAGTTCATTCTTACGAAAATCTAGAGTTAACTAAGACCAAAAAACAAACACATGTTACACACCCATTAAGCAACGAAAAGTGTGGTTTCTAAAGTATCAGGTCAATAGGACCTCAGGATAAACTGCTAAAACCGCAACGTAAAAGTGCAGGAATTTTAAACCAACAAGCAACTGCTTTTTAAAACGTGAACTGTCTAAGAAATATCAGGTCCTTGTTTCTATAACTTTGTTTCACCTTAAACGTTCATTTACATATTTTTTTCTTTTGAGATATACGAAGTAAAGACGCTGATGGATGCTTCAAATAGGTATTAAATAATCTTTGTTTCAAATTTAACTAATATTTGTTATTTTTAAATTGAATTCGGAGTATTATCGTCTTGTATACTGTTGCGCTGATCTATACCAGACATTATATCCGGCATTATATATTGTTATGCGATATTCCGCGTACTATATAATTGATACTTTCATTACCTCTTAAATATCAATTAATCATAAAATTGATTTAGCTTGCTTTGAAATCAAGCATTAAAATAATGACACAGCTTTAGACTTAAATTGAAGTCAACCATTTTCTATTAAATTTTACATAAGCATTGCTTAGAAAATTCACATTTAGAATTGCTTAGAAAGTTCAGAGATAACCTCAATACACAATGTAACATACTTTAATAATTTACCAAAGGGTCACTTACATTCTATAATAACCCTAAAAGAGCTTATTGCGCATAACTTTTGCTACCCCATGCCGCAATGAAGTGTTCAGTAAACAAAATGCGGGTCAGAGGTAATGTTTTTAATGGAGATCATCAATTTACTCGCCTCAAGGTGATCTGGGATAACAGGTGTGATTAATGGGCACTCATCGGTGAGGTGACACTTGCTCATTATATTCGGTACACGCTTCAAGATGAAGCGGTTTGTGAAGTAAAATATAGGTATAATCTTTTTAAGTGTCCTGCTTTTGCCCTTTTAGCAAGAAACACAAAGTATTTTATAAATAATATCATCATCATCAGCTCATTAAAAGTCCCCACCGAGGAGCACGAGCCTTCCCGTATAGGGTGATTAGGCCTTAGTCATCCACCCGGGCCCAATGCGGATTGGATGACTTCACGCCCAACCTTTGAATCTCTTCGCAGGCGTGCGCAGGTTTCTTCATGATGTTTTCCTTTATCGTAATAAAGAATATGTCTACTGAAATTTATTTATTGATAAATCTTAAGTCATAACTATATATATACTCGTAAAAAGCCTTTAATACGACTTATCAGCATTTATCTACGAAGCTGAAATGCGAATCCTATTGGGAAATCAAAGAATGTTCACGTGCCTCGAGTACTACGTAAAATTAAGTGACGACTTGTTTATAAATTTAGTCTTCTTCTATTTATTATTGAATTTGTCATTTATTCATAACCACTATTACTCTAGAGAGTACAAATCGTGTGATGGTTTTTTAAACCGAATTTTTTATTTCTGTTAAAATTGAGAATTAGTATGTTTAGCTGGCGTGATATCTTTAAGGCATACTTGATGTAATTTAATTTGTGCAAACATTTCAATTATTTTGGTTATTCGTGTTATCTTACTGTACTGACATTAGGAAGGAGTATTATTTATATTCCCCAGCCTATTGGTAAAATAATCTTACCGTAGCCAGTACACAACGTTTGAATTTATAATGTAACTGCAGACTATACAAAACGAAACAGCGTGATTACATGCACCAGAACAGTATGTCGTCAGTGTGGAAGATCTTTATCCAGCAGTGGTAGTGATGGAGTACCTTCTTAATAATAGTAATATCTTAAATCATCTAGTTTACTTATCTTCTTTGAAGAGAGTCGGCGGGTTATTGTACTTTTGCCTTCCAATCTGGAGTGTGCCGATTAGTTTCTAATCCAGCCACGTACCAATGTCTTTTTTAATTTGCAAAATGATATGTACAAAACGAATAATTTATCCGAAGTTGAAGTTGAAGTGAAACATTGTGAGATAATCCGCGCACACCTACGAAGAAATTCAAAGGTTGTGCATCGTCCAATCTGCACTTGGCACGCGTAGACGGCTAAGCCTATACACCCTATACGGTTAAGCTCGTGCCCCTCGGTGACGTATAGTGAGCTGATGATGATGACTTATCTACTGCATAAGCATTCAAAATATAATTTCCTCAGAGTTAACATTTGGCCCATTCTTTTTCATATTTCAACCCGAAAAACAGTTTTATTTAAGCTTTTAGAAGTTCACTTTAATTAAAAAAGAGTACCTTCATTAAGAAGATAAACGTCCCGATACGGTGATAAATATCTTGACTTTCAAACGCGGAAACAACTTAGAAAGAAATAAAATTGGAAAACGAATTTTAGTGAAACTTTTGCGCCATTAAAAGTTAAAAGAAATGACTTATCTTGCAACTTGTTTTCCACAAAACGAACGAATGGTACAACACTCAACAAATCGCAAATGGTTCAAGTTTAGCTTAGTGTAAGCTATTCCGTTCAAAGTTTGTTTCGTTTAAACAAGATTTATCGAATCGGAGATTCTTTCAGTCTTGGTGTGTGGAAACGAAGCCTTGGATGCCTAAGTACACGAGTTGCTTAAAACTTCATCTTATTGAAGATAATGCAATAATTTCCATTACCTAACAACAATTCAATACAATGAATATTATCACTTATGTAATAGATTTGTTGAACCCTTCCAGTCAATAGCCTACTAAACCTAATCGTCGCTAATTATGGTTTTTATGTTATTATTAAGTGTAAGTACTAATAAAATACAAGTATTTATATAACCAAGTTTTTATGATAAACTCAGCCTTATAAGATATTTTTTATTTATTTAAAAGGAAGACTAATTAGCAGGTAGTTTTTCTGATGTTAGGTAATAAGGTTATACCTGATCCATGGACACTCAAAAAGCATCCTTTATGCAGTTTTTTATAATGGGATAAGGTAAAAGAAAAAAGGTAAATGAAGGAGGGGTTTTGGGCCTCCAGTAAGCTCACCCACTAGGACAAACTTTTATCTCTAGTTTTCTGTTTAGCCATGGTACTATTCTGGTCAATCCGGGTCATTCGTACCGAAGTATGGCTCTTCTACATTTTAAAATATGTTTTCAAAGCTAAAGCTCCCTTTGACACAGGTCCCACTGAAAATTAGAGTCGCAGCATCGATTTCATACTGCGACATACACTGATTGAGGATCTTATTTGTATGCATCCCATGTTTGTGACATAGCCATGAGTTAGTCAAATATTTAATTGAAAATTAATGCGACAAATAAAACATTCATCATCATCATCATTACAGCCTAATTATGTCCACTGCTGAACGAAGACCTCCCCTAATGATTTCCACGCGGACCGATCCCTTGCAGTTGACATCCATAAAAAAAATATATTGAATTTGTTTTTTCCTTTTTAATTTAGCTGAAATTTTAGCACGTAACAATGAAAAATGAACTAAATTCCAATAAAAATTAACTAAACAATAGCCATTTCTGATTCTTATATTCTGCATAGATGATATTAAGAGAAAGTTAACATTTACTCGAATAAACTTCATGAACGGGTAACCAAATATGTTTCCACTGGAGCAGAAACATCTCAATCTTTTGCGAACCGAAATATTTCGTCAACATTTAAGCAGATACAACTCGTGATCAGTATTTCCCTTAGCAACATAAATCGGAATGTTGTAAAATAGGGTCCTCAGCTGAAGGAGTGTTCGAGTTGAAAGTATGGCGCGCCTTAACAGCTCTCGAGCTCGTTAGCTGACGTCAGCTGCCCTGACCTCGCGGAAGCTTGAAAAGTTCTGACAACGTGAGAAATAACAATGCTTGGAAATAACGTTTACGTTGGAAAAGTATTGGTAAATTTTAATAAAATTCTTTGCTTTTACACGGAAAATCGTGAATGTGACCCAAACCAAGATGTAAAGGTGGCAGCTTTTATAATAAATATAAAACAAGAATTGATGCCAACGCCCTAAATCAACGTAATTTACCCTTTATTTTAATAATGAACATCGTCACAATTTAATATTTTGACAGTTTAATGAAAACCTGTCCTTTAATTTCCAGCTGCCACCCGCAACCTTCCTCAGGTCATCTGACTGTGGGTGGCCGGCCTATGCTGCGCATATCGGCACGTGGTCACCATTCAAGAACCAATCAGCACAAACGGCCATTGATTATTTTGACTATTTGCCCCGCCTATTGCCAGTTCACAATAATAGTCTAAACCCGGCGTCATGGGGTGTAAAACTGGTATTTGGGGCTGGGTCATTATTACAATGGCCATGTACTGGGCAATTGAATACATGGACATTAATTTCAGTAATATTGTACGCCTCAACGAGATAAAATATTGAGAAAAACAAATATTTTTAAGACCTTCTTATGTACCTACCCATAATTCAACGGTAAAATATTTGAATTTGCATGATATTATATATAAAAATCTATGAGAATTTAAATATTTCTTTTTAGGAAGAACGCTGCAAAAAATATACAAAAATAATAGGTTTGACTTCCTTTGGAAAAACCCAGAAAATGTAAGAAAAAACAGTTTTCTTTTATTCCAATAGTGCGGATAATTTCGACCCCCATAACGGCAGGCTAAATAATCTTGTTTTCACTACATTTAGATCTAAAAATTTGAATGACTTTAATATTTCATTAATTCTAAATTTGAATTTATACTACGGAATCCCTGTCAAACGCATTCGATGGCTGCCACTCGCCTCGTTATGTGCCGTCAGCTCTCAAGCTGACCCCGCTGACAGGCTTGAAAACTTCTGACGAAGTAATAAACGCCTTCAGTTGGCGTTAAATTAAGTCTTTATTATGTGTGTGTTTTATCAATAAAGATTATAATCATCATTTATGGGTTATTTAAGAAAGCTATACCCCAATGTTCTTTTAAAATGTATATAAAAACAAACTCCATGATATAACAGAGAGAGGCTTATATTTGGTATCCCGCTTATAGAAAACGTATTTTTGTGACGAAAATTTGCGTTTATGTCTATATTTCCTTTGTACATTAATATTTAACTTCTATGTATTGTTAATATGTAATGCTTAATCGTAATCTGCATAAGATTGATTTTCCAAATTTATTGAAAATAATATTATAACTCTAGCTAGACTTATTTTTTTTTCGTCACCAGAAATCCAAAGTTCTGTGATGCCTGATTAAAGTCAATGCAAACTATTTTTCAACCACTATGCTCATCAAATTACCAGAAGAGGAATCAAGCACGTCAAAATTCCTTTGAAAATATTCGTTTATTCTTTATAGACGTAATCTATGAAGAATCAACACATATTTTCAATTTTCTCAATTAATCGAATCCACGCTTTCGTCGAAGTGGATTCATTTAATTAAAAAGCAATTCGAATTTGGGAGAGCAAATATTTCAAATTTAATATAGCGAAATACTGAACTTACCAAATTATTCTCCCTATACCAAACTGAGTAATCGTACCTGAAACAAAGTTATGAATTTGAGATATCAAATTTATATATCGCTTACAAGCTTATCTAAACACAATAATTAAGCATTAATACTCTTAGCTATGTGTCAAATTAGAAAAGTTAAATGAATCTCTTAAATAATATACTAAGATAATAATTAAATCATTATTATTAATAACATTAGTACCGCTGACATTTGCATTATTAATTACGCTCCTTTCGTTTTTCCATCATCGAAAATATAGTTATTTTGTTTTCTTATAAAATTTGATTGTTAGTTTAGGTATCCTATTTGATTTACACAAATACTTTTTAATAAAGCCTAAATTAATCAATTTTTCTTTCTATTCTGATCGTTTTGATACGTGTATGTACAGTAAAACTATAAAGTGGCTTGATTAGGACTACTGGATATTATCACGAGTAATTTATCATTTCTAATGAAATATATTTACTGTAATTTCATTAGTGTATTGTGTTCCATGGTTTTTCTTCTGTTAGATAATTTTAATAATATAAAATCATTTGCAAAGGACGATTAATTACCTATTTACAATTTGCTCACCTATTGTACCCAAAATACAGCAAACTCATTTATAAACAAGCATCTTCATCTCATTTATAAACAAATATCTTGTTTTTTCGGGAAAAAATCAAAATCTTACCTCAGAGAAAAATATATTTACGCTTTAAAAAAAACCATGTCCAGATGTATTTACCAGGTTATTAATATCTATCAAGAACAATTTAAGCACCTACCCCATCTCCCAAAATTATTTTTCCTTTTTCCACTTATAATTTCTTCTTGTTTCATTTCCCTATAACTCGAGAGTCGTTTTCGCATCGCCCACGGTTTCTTGAATATCCACTTTGATCAATAACCCCCTGGAGTGTGCCTCAGAAGCCGAGTTGGCGAGACATGCCGCGTCTTGCTTGAGGGCCCTCGAGTTTACTGACGTCAAACCTGCGGTCTTAAGAGCCAAGTGTTCGTTTGGCGCCGATGTAGCTGCGTCAGCATTTGCGGTTCAGTGGTACCACTTGATGAGTGTCATCGAGAACGAGGGTGTCACTATTCAGGAATGTGACGACTTTTGTGTATTTTTATAGGATCAATATTTTAGGGTTTTGATAATAAATTGGAGCTATATTGGAGAGTCGGTGGCTCAATGGTGTGAACTGTTGCCTTCCTACCGGACCTTCGGTAGGACGGCAACAGATCACAGGGCGATGGTCAAATTTCGCCACGTAACAGTGTGTTTTCGAATTTTCGAGATTATATGTACATCATTCGACGCTCTTACGGAGAAAGAAAACATCGTGTGGAAACTTACACATGCCTGCGAAGAAATTCAAAGATTGTGCGTGAAGTCGGAAATCCGCACGCTTTACGGGTAGGCTCGTGCCCCGCGGTGGAGAGGTTCAATAAGCTGATGATGATAATGATAGGCCGGGTTGTAATTTAATTCACAAACGGCATCCGGTGGTTTTTATTCCTTCCTGGTTTACGTTATTCATCATCAAATCTCTGAGAGTATGGTATCGATCAGACATAACTTGAAGTTATTGATCAAAGTAGCTTGAAGGGCCGTCATTCTTAGCATATAATAAATATAAATAAACAATGAAACAACGAGTGACGTACTCGACGAGATATCTCCAAATGTAATTTACAGCTTCCATTATAAGTGCTAAGTGAAAAGTTTCTTTGTTCCCTTAATGATGTTCTTGAAGATTAGAATTGGAAATTTGGAACGCGAAGTAGTAATTATTATTTGTTTCGGTTCGCTTCGTCATATGTTCTCAAAATATAACTTTGTCTAATCAGTGAGTGGAGACACGGGTATTTTAAAATACGAGACTATTAGGCACAATGAAGCATATATCTATTCGTATCACGAAATTTCAAAGTAGATTCTTAAGAACTACCAGACTTGTTCAGTTTTCGATAGACAATGTTTGAAATGGAAGATACATAAAGTAGTACTTATTGATTTAACATATTTTTATAAATATAGAAAAAAAGTGCTAGTAAGGTCAGTCAGATCAGTAAGGTTCAGAAACTCTAACACTAAGTCAGTCTTTGTTAATAAATCTTACTACAATTAGAAGAAGAACGTTGCTATCTTAAAAACGTGATTATGGAAAGTTATCAACTTGACCCGTTACAATTACAATAATTTTTGCATGTTCTCTCCTAAGAGAAGAGTAGAAATGCTACTTAATGCAATTAGCATTAAATAGCATTTCTATATACCTGAACATGATGATGAACATATTTAAAACAAAATTGCATTGTGATCATTGATCTATCATAGGTAAAGTTACGGATGTAAATTATGTACAAATACGTACAGTATCAGTTTTTGGTATCCTTCAGTACCGCTTTGTCATATTCAGGTGAGCGTCTTGATCGTACTTGTAGACTTTAACATAAAAAAACACCTTTAGTGTTGTCAAGAATGCAATTTTTTTTAGAAGAAATGTATTTATTTTTGTACGAAATATTTATCGATCGTTTTACGCCTCCATACTAACTGTAACTGTGTACTAACACATTTGAGAGTACCTGAATGTACTATAAATGTGTTGTTTACTTATTTTGTATGTACCTTATTTTCTTATAGTCAAAATTCTATCAACGACTTAAATTACACGCCTGCTTCAATGAACTCCCTAATTGGATTATTGAAGTTACTATAGAAACAGTTTGCTCGGAACTCGTTAAACTTCTTACTATAATTATATTGACGATGTCGGTTACTTAATAAGAATCGATTTTATTTTAATTTGAAATATTGTTAATTAAAATTGATTATTTTAGTAACAAACATATGCAATGTGGTGTGGTGTCATGGCTAATATTTCTGTGTATGTTTGTATGTATAGGTCTGGGTGTATCTTTGAAGAGTATGTTTGTATAACCAAACTAATATTGAATTAATGTAACTTGAGAAATTCAAACCAAGGAGGCAATAATTCAGATTTTCCTATTCAACCTATCGCAGTCTACTTCTGGACATAGGTCTCCCCCATTTTGCGCCAGATATCCCGGTCCACCGCTTTTCTCATCCAGCCTCCACCAGCGACCTTTCGCAAGTCGTTTGTCCATCGGGCCAGAGGGTATCGTACACTACGCTTGCCGAGACGCGGTCTCCACTCCAGAACTCGTCTGTTCCAACGGCCATCGCTTTTGCGACATACGTGACCAGCCCACTGCCACTTCAACTTGCTGATCCGGCGGGCTGTAACTTTAGTTCTCTTACGGATTAAATCATTTCTGATCTTATCCCTAAGAGAAACCAAGCATAGCTCGCTCCATTGCGCGTTGAGTGACTTTGAACTTGTTAACTTGAATTCAGTATTTTGAAAAACAAGCAAATTAATTCATCAAATTTTGACAGGCTAAACTTTACTCTAGATCGAATTTTACAGAGTTCAAAATTCGTAACACCAAGAACAAGTATACAAATTGCAACAAAGTCAGCTAACGATGCCAAAGGGATGATATTAAGAGAAGACACTGCACATCAAAGGCTGTCAGTGTCGTTATGTTTCTCGTTATTTTGACAAGCGCCCTGAAAACAATTTCCGACAGTTCATGTTTATGAAGATCTTACATATAAATACTTATAGTACGTTCATACATTCCGCATGTACAAATCATTATATTTTAACTTTTCATATCATGTTGCAACTTTTCCTTTGTTGTTTTACTGTGTTTAATAAGCATCGAACATGGTATGGTGGAAATCTTTGAGCAATGCGCCATATCCATACTAACATACGCTACTGAGACATTAACACTGACTGTGGTATTGGTTCATAAGTTAAAAGTCAATCAACGGACAATACAGTGAGTTATGCTTGGGATCCCTATAAGGAATAAATCAGAATTTGTTGTTCGTGAAAGAACTAGTTACAATCATAGCTCGCCGGACGTGTGTCGCAGAATCAATGGCCGTTGGAGTAGACGAGTTTTGAAGGTAAGAGTCATCATCATCATCAGCTCATTAAACGTCCCCACTGAGGGGCACGAGCCTACCCGTATAGGGTGATTAGGCCTTAGTCGTCCACGCGGGCCCAGTGCGGGTTGGACGACTTCACGCACAACCTTTGAATCTCTTCGCAGGCGTGCGCAGGTTTCCTCACGATGTTTTCCTTCACCGTAAGAGCGTCGGATAACGTACGTGTGTTTTTCGAAAATTCGAAAACACATTGGTACGTGGCGGGATTTGGACCTCGGCCCTCCCGGTAGGAGGGCGACAGTAAAGGTAAGAAAGAAAGAAGGTAAGAGTGCGTTTTGGAAAACGTAGTGTAGGACGCCCTGCGGCCCGACGGACCGACGACTTACGTAAGGCTGTATGAGGAAATTAGAGGACCGGACGCAAACGCAAAATAAGAGAGACCTATATTCACCAGAAGGGTCAAGCCAAGTGAAAAAGCATTTATAATCACCATATCTCTTAAATTCAACATATTTAAGTGATAAGGTTAAATTATATATTTTTTCGCCTCTTTTTGGTTCTCTTTTATTTACCTCGAGGACTAACATGAAACATTTTATCACTCCTCGCTATACGAGCAATTTATGAAGATTATAAGCAAGCTTACGACTAGCTTTTGGGTATGTTTTGTTGCGACATAAAGAGAACGACTAAAATTTAATATGCGTAAAAGTTCAAGCATCTGAGTTATATGAATAGTGCTACTAGAATGGTTTAATAATATTCTCAAATGTGTATATAAACATTATGTTACATACTCGGATGTTGCGTTTTAAGACATAGTAATAACACGTAATGTTAAAAATTAGTGCTCCGTGACGTAGCGGTTGTTGACAATTGACAATTCTCCATCTCTTAGCCATGTTGTGTGGAAGCTGTATACCCTGTGGGATATGACATCCTAGGCTGGTACATAATTCATAAATTTGAGGTATTCTATTTGTTTAATTATTTTTGGAAGGTTTGTAGTTTCGATAGTCACTAAATTATAGTATAAATATATCATGAGAGTACATAATATTACAAATCCCCACAAATGAGTAATCAGATCCCAAAAGTCATAATGAGGTAATCACAACTTTATATTTTTTTAATATTATAAATTATAATGCACAGGACGGTCAGGACGCTCACCTGATGGTTAGTGATACACCTGACCATGAAAAAGCGGCATTGAATTAGACCAACAACTAATAGACAGTTATAATTCTCCATCAATGCCGCACTGCGCCCGTCACCCGAGACAACAGATGTTAGGTCTCTTATACCCAGTAATTTCACTAGCTACACTGCCCTCATCCCGAAACACAAAAGTGCATAACACTCGTGTTTCTCGGGACGATATTGGGCACTGCAGTGGTACCTGCCTAGACGACTCAGTATCGAGTCTATCACCTAGTATATACTTAACCAAAATGTAATATTATTTTATATTATCAAGGTTAAAAGTGGCCGGTGAAGGCTGAATGAGAAAAGCTGAGGACCGGGATATCTGGCGCAAAATGGGGGAGACCTATGTCAAGTAGTGGACTGCGTTAGGTTGAAGAGAGAAAAAGTATTATCAAGGTTCAAGAGCCTCAAAGTTATATGTTTTTTTTGTCATCAGTGAACGAATGGTCCACTGACCGTTCGTTCACTCGCTCACCTGGTGGTAAATGATACGACTGACCATGACAGAAGCAGTGTTGAAGAGAATTAATGACAGCGTAGTCAACTTAAATCTATCATGTAAAATATACTTTATTCTCTTATGTGCACCGAGTGCGAACTTTTGTGAGCGTTAACATGTCTGTTAGTATTGTTCTGGGTGTATAATATTTATGTCATATAATGTATTTACCAAGCACAGAAGAATATGTTTATACGTTGTTTAGTTCCCATTTTAAAAGCTCCTTTCATGAATTGGAACTAGATGGCGCGTGACTGTCTACTAAGGAAATTGTAAAAAAAAATCTGACTATTCATTGTATTTTAAAAAGGGAAGCATAGCAACTAGTATACATTTCAACGAATGCGAACGCAAAAAAGGAGAAAACAATCGGGCCATTAACACACGATGTACAGCAAAGCCAATGAGTACTTATTCATAATTTAAAAGCAATTCAACGAGCAGAAAAAGTTAGACAACCAAGAAATTAACGGAACATTCTAGTATCCATTTTCAAACACTGGGAGCAGAGACCTCTGCTTGTGGGGACAGGAAACAAAAACTGTACCATTGTGCTATTGAACAATGAATACTATTTTAAAAGTCACCCTTACAACCTGACAAAGAAGGTTGAAAATGGCATCGCAAGCGACGAAATTATTCTTAGATTTTCATAAAAACAACAGAATGCAATTGTTGTAGACAATAGCAGAATTAACGCCGCAGTACTACGGCTTATAAGCGCTCCCGTATTCGTAATTTGAAGTTCAGCTTGAGCTATAAAGTTATGGGTTTAAGTCAGTTTATTAGCTGTGCATCTAAGTTGGAAATATTTTATATGGGTTTTTATTTTATTTGTTTAGGAAGTAATGAGCTTCCCTGTTACATATTGATTGCGGAAGTTAATATAAATAACGGTCAATAATCGCAAGACTTTATCATGAAGTTTTTGTTAGCCTTGTCATAGGAAGATATTTTAAAAAATATTACTACTACACTATAAACCGCCAGGAGTTCAAAACCACAAAAGAAAGAAAGAAGAAGATAGAAAAAAAATTATTGACCTTTTACGAAAAATAGAAAACCATAGAAAAAGATTACATAATATTAAGCACTTATTTCTTAAAGGTAAAAACTAAAAACATTGAAAAAGGTCAAAGGGTTCCGCCTTAGCTTTTTATAGCGTCGCAATAGCGCCGATATTCTGACGGAACCAAGTGAATAAATGACGTAACACAATAAAAAATATGACTTTGATTGTTTTTTTTTTTATAAATTATGAAAGTCTACCAATTTTAATGTATCCAATACTTTTCGTGTACAACAGTGTACCTTCATACATAACAATATACACGTTTAAACCTACTCCCTATTGTCATGTCGAGATTGCAATTTAGGGCCTAATTCAACTCTGTATTCTAGTCCAAACTGTTGTGTAATTTGCTCCAGTCTGTCAACTGGTTTAACAGTCACCCTAGGGGCTTCAACATTAATGACGTTTAATTACCTAATAGTGACGACACTATGCACAGGCTGGTAGGCACTCAAACTATTAAGTCAATGTCAATAGAATAGTGCTTAAATCAAACAATAATAACTATAATAATATTATCTGCAATGTAAACAAAAACCAACAACTAACATTAATTTTGTGGACTAAATTAAAATTAAAAAATATATAGATATGCTCTTAACACCTTGAGGTGATGATAAAAAAAAAATGTCACCTACTTTTAAAATAAAATATCTCGCTTAAAAAAATATAGACTCGCTGAACGCTCCAAAAAGCGACTAGCAAAATACGTAACTACAAAAATATCTGTTTGTATTTGCACAAGTTTGTTCTATTATTTGTACATATTTATGATTCTTTTATTACATTAAATAATTTAGTATGAAAGCGAGCTGATGTCAAAACAAGTTATTAATGTTCTTATATAAGTGGCTTTTTGTCTTTTTTGAATAGAGGCGGCTTAGAAACTAAATAATTTAGAAAAGATCCGCGAGTATCTACGCTCGAAAGTTAAGCCTTAACTTTTATGAGGTACTGTTATTTCCAATAAGTTTACCACGTTTCAATATCGTAGTTGTAGATGGCAAGTCAAGCAGGGAGCGGTTATGAGTTATTAAGATAGGCAGAGCTTTATGCATGTGTCATATTACTTATGAATCTCTCGGAAAATGCCAATCAAATAGAAGGTTTAGTCAAGTTAAGGTTATCACATTGAGACGGTGGTAATAACAGACTCTGAAATCTAATAACTCCTGACTGTTGTACTTAATAAGACGAGAAAATGTTGTACTTAATAAAAAAGGACAGTTGATAGTCCAATACATAAAAACCATGTACCGCATTTCACTGAAAAAGTTTCATAATATGCACTTTTTTGCAAGTGGAAATTTGGCATGTGGATTATTTTATGGGCAACATACGCCACAACCATGGGCTGACCTTTGGGGGTAATGGTTGAGACGTCGGCTCTTACACCAAAGATCTCGGGTTCGATCTCCGGGTAGTACAAACATTTGTGTGCACGAACATATCTAATTGTATTGGTCTGGGTGTTTTCAATGTATAGTTTGTTTTTAAATCCGTTGTTTAGTACGCATATAACAGGCTAAAGGCTTAGGGACTAGATGGTTCTATTTGTATGTTAGTAGATATTTATTTATTAACCAACATCTTGTCGGTTGGTCAAATCAAGTAAACATGAAAAGAACACCACGTAATGCCGCTCCCATTCGTATCCAATCCAAATGGGGAATCACGCGAGCGCTAATTCAGTATGGGGGAATTAAACGTAAAAAGTGTTGGTAACGTATTGCGCCCGTTATCAGCGTAACGTGTCCCCATTTATCACCGGGTGAGGTATTGCGTATTATTCGTAGACAATATCACACCTTGACGTTTGCGTTTCGGAGGCAGACGACGGCGGAACAAGGAAAAGGCATAATGCAAATATTTCATGAAACACCGCTTGAACCGACAGTGATACGTAATATATCAGAGTTTAATGTTGATACAGACGTTTTGGTTAAGTTGAAATACAACAGAGGTTACTTCCGTTTAAGATTGCACTAGAGCGCTGAGGTTCAAATCCCACCAGGTACCAATGTGATTTCGAATTTTTGAAATAATATGTACGTTATCTGACGCTCTTACGGTGAAGGAAAACATCGTGAGGAAACCTACGCACATCTGCGAACAGATTCTAAGGTTGTGCGTGAAGTCATCCAACACGCACAGGGGCCCGCGTGGACGACTAAGGCCTTATCACCCTATACGGGTAGGCTCGTGCCCCTCGGTGGGGATGTTTTAATGAGCAGATGATGATGAAGATTGCGCTAATGGATAGTACAAAAAAATCTTCATATTAAAATACCGTTTTTTTCACAGGAATGGAACAGATCAAACCAACACTTGACATTAAATGATAACGCCCTCAGAGTGATAAAGACTCGATGAGGCAGCGTCGTTACGTCACGCAATTTATGAAGATTTTTAAATTTATGTCGGGTTCTCGTGGGTGTTCTTCCAATTTTAGAATCTGGCAGCACTAGCTCCATGTATCCGGGGTAATACCGACCGGTGTGGAAGACGAAGTCTTTTCCGACGGGAAAAGTGGCCCTTTTCAGAACCACTACTACGTTACCGAACGCCAATGACACCTAAAAACGTGTTTAATTTTTCTATTGTGTCTGGATTCCTGGCTTTCAAAGGGTTAACAACCCGCGGTAGTCCACTGCTGACTACGGGCCTTATTCACGATATTAAAGCTTGTTTCCGGATGGCCTTGTCATTATTGGCTTGATTTCATCACATATTCACTGAGCAGTACAGAGGGCTCTCAATATAGAAGAGTTAATGTTATTCCCCTATCTCAAACCGAATTTGCAATCATTTCTACGCTTGGAAAGAGCGTTGGAGGTATATTAAAGGTTAATCATCATCATACAGCCTAATATGTCCACTGCTGAATGAAGGCCTCCCCTAATGATTTCCCCGCAGGCCGATCCCTAGCAGTTGATATCCAACTGCTACGCGCTACTTTAACCAGGTCATTGGTCCATCTGGCCGGGGGTCGGCCTACGCTTTCCGTTACGTGGACACCACTTGAGAACCGCCGCCCCATCAGCCATCGGTTCTACGCACTATGTGCCCTGCCTACTACCACTTCAACTTGTTTATCCTGTGGGCTATTTCGGTCACCCTACTTTTAGTGAGCGACCACGTTTCGCTTCCGTATGTCATAATGGCAACACACACTGGTCAAAGACCTTCGTCTTAAAACACTGAGGTATTTGGACAAAAAGATCTGCCTTTATTTTGAAAACGTAAAAGGTTAGTTATTATGAAACGCTGCTACCCGTTCTCTTCTATTTTTTTAAGGATTTCCAAGTTATACACAAATCGCCGACTTCCATACATTAAGGCATACGCAGACGTCCGCCCGGCAACCGGAACGCGTAAGTAATGTACCTTCGCTATATATACCTGTAATATTGAGTGCAATACATCAGCGCCGTGTGTTTTCTACCTCTGTATTGTTTTAAACATATTTCGATAGCTTACTTTGCTAATAGCGTTTTCCTGTAATGCCCTGTACATTAGTACTTTGCTTTGAGATTGAAATAAAGGGCTGATGCAAAGTCAAGGATTTGTTGAAAGGTACAACGATCATTAAAAGCATAAGTCTTGGCAGGGTAACGCAGTATTTATTCTTAGAGTCTAGTATGTTCGGTCTATTAACACGCAAGTTTAACAATTGCCAGTTATGGCTATTAGTGACTAGATTTAAGTTGTCTCGTGTTTAGAAAGGTTCTTTATTTTTATTCATAAAATTAATCACATATTACTACTGCTCCTGACATTAGTTACGCATAATACTATTTTGTCTCAACTTGTTAACATAATAATTTTTTATCATAACTAATATGAGCATAATAATTAGTGAGCAAACTATCCCAAAGAAAAAAAAATAATCATAATGGAGAACAACAAGAAATAGTTCTGCAAATCAATACAGTTAATACCCAGCTAANCGCAAGTTTAACAATGCCATAATGCTATTAGTGACTAGATTTAAGTTATCGTGTTTAGGAAGGTTCTTTATTTTTATTCATAAAATAATCACATTATTACTATCTCTTGACATATTACGCATAATACTATTTTGTCTCAACTTGTTAACTATATATTTTTTAATCATAACTAATATGAGCATAATAATTAGTGAGCAAACTATCCCAAAGAAAAAAAATAATCATAATGGAGAACAACAAGAAATAGTTTCTGCGAAAGTCAATATAGTTAATACCCAGCTAATATACCTATTTTTCATAATACTTTGAAAAATCAAGTGCGCATTATTTGTCCAAGTATAAATTAAATGCGTAATTTATAATAACAGTAAAATATTTCATCTATAAATAAATAAACAATAAATATCCACTGCCATTCAAACAGCGTCATCTAGCCCCAAGTTAAGCGTGAAGCCTGAATTATGGGTACTAAACAACGGATAAACAAACTTTTTTTTTTTACATAGAAATTACCCCGACCATTGCAAATAGACACGTTCATGCACACAAATGTTTGTACTGCCCGGGGATTGAACCCCGAACCCTTGGTGTTGCAGCCGACCTCTTAACCGCAACACCAAAGGTCGTCAAACTAAACTAAAAATTAATGGTCCCAAAATGAAACAAAAGTAAATAGAAAACTTACAACCTTTATAACATATACAAATTTAGTATCAATCCACTCTCACGGGATCCGACAAGGGAAATAGCGTATCGTAGACCGAGAGTGGTTTTTGCAATTTGCACTCCCATCTGGAGTTGACCGCAGAGATCGTCACTTAATCACCCCTTCCATAGAAACGCCGCGTTCAGAGTTAGTTGCTGAGCCGCTTTGTTGAATGATAGACCATTTTATTTTGGTATCTTATTTCAAAAGTTAAATGTTTGTTGTTCCGAGAAATGTAGCCCTTTTTAATACTCTCTTAAAGTTTCATTTATTTTGTTTTTTTTTTAGAACAACGTATCGTTGTCGGCCGCAGATGCCCTTTACAGCTTCACCGGACAATTGGCGTGCGCAGATGACTCTTAGCCCAAAAAAAAATGAAAAAAGCCTAAGGCTGTCCCAGATTGGGACTCGAACGTTGGCTTAGGTAACCTTGTATATGTTTGGGACAAAGGCGACCGGGTACGTGCCAGTAACGCGAACAGGGACTAGCTGAATCTACAGAGACTCGCGACGAATGCCCCAACCAAACCTAACATTTCATTACCTCAATCCAATGGAGATCCACAATTTGATTTTCATTTAATTTGTCCACCAACATTCACACAGCGCCGACTTGACCCAATTCGAGCAAGGTTCTGTATTATGGATATATACGACTGATAAGCATTTTTTTTTTTTTGAAGCATGGCGGGTTATGTTTGGTCAATTTGGCCCAACTTCACCCGCGGAAAGAGTAGTGGTGGTGACAAATATACGTATTCTGACCACCCATTTGGTGTAGCGGTTAAGACGTTGGCTGCTACACCAAGGGTTCCGGGTTCGATTCCCGGGCAGTTCAAACATTTGTGTGCATGAACATGAATGTTTGTAAAGGTCTGGGTGTTTTCTATGTAAAATATTCATGTATTTACAAGAAAAATGTATATAAGTATGTTTATCCTTTGTTTAGTACCCATACCCGAATACAGGCTTCACGCTTAACTTGGGGCTTGATAGCGCTGTGTGAATGTATATTATATTAATAATATGATATTAATAATTTTTTTTTTTTTTTAATCTGGCGTTATTAGTACCACACACACAAAAATGTTATTATTTATTAGAGACGAAAATACTAGAGCTAAAAAATACATATTATTGGGACTTTAAGCTAGCGGACTTAAGTCGCCTTAATTTAGAGTGGTATCTTAGCATCTAGGGTTTTGTGTTTGACAAAATACAGCACTGTCTTAAGTCTACACTGTAAATGTAAATCACAGGGCTTTCCCTCGGCCCAATACAAATTTGTTATTATTAAAACAGTTTACCGTACTAAGTGTGCTTAGGACCATTCATTAAATCTTTATTTTACGGAGTGCTTTAATAAAGTGAAATCTTGCTTTTTCCCAAGTTTAAGCGGTAAATTGAAGTTTAGTTTTACGTGAGTTACTTTCTGTCTGTTAGTTAAAATTTAAAATGTATTTTATTCGTAATATTACGTTGGCGGTTGTTTTGAGTACATTAAGACCAATGATGTAAAAAAGTATGGATTCGTGATATACTCACAAATAAATCAAAAAAAGTGTTCCGAATGCAGTGACAGCACACATACTTCGAATTTCGAACACATTTACCTAAACAAAAGAGTACAAACTGTACCCTCTTTGTCGGTTCTTTTTTGAGGCACGGATGGCGTATCTACCTTTATATATACAGAATATCATTGATTAAGACGTTGACATTTTGATCGTCTTGTGAAATATTTTTAGTGTTGCAATCAATGATAATTATTTTTTCTCATAAACAAGTTTCATACATACTATGAAGATACATTGCACACAATAATATGACTACTAATTTATTGTAAGCAGGATTAAATTACATTTAAAAGTGTGTATGTACTTACAGTCATTAAGCGGAGGTAATTATGTGAAAACTATTTTTAGCGTTTTCAATTTCTCCGCCCTGAAGGATCGATCAGTTTTACTTGTAATTTCTTCTTCTATAAAATGACTACTAAAGTCATTTCATAGGATGAAATCTTACAGTACAGATTAGTATCGATTTCTGTTACTTCTACTTCACCATATTATTAGAAGCCAATTTCAATTTAAAACACGATCCATAATTTTAGGTGAAAATCATCATCATCTCATCATCAGCTCATTAAACGTCCCCACCGAGGGGCACGAGCCTACCCGTATAGGGTGATTAGGCCTTAGTCGTCCACGCGGGCCCAGTGCGGATTGGACAACTTCACACACAACCTTCGAATCTCTTCGCAGGCGTGCATGAAGGTTTCCTCACGATGTTTTCCTTCACCGTAAGAGCGTCGGATAACGTACATATATTTTCGAAAATTCGAAAACACATTGGTACGTCTCGGGATTTGAACCTCAGCCCTCCCGGTAGAAAGGCGACAGTCCACACCATTGAGCCACCGACGCTCTAAGAGAGTCACGGGGTCTAAGGTTGTTAATTAATCTCTTAGGTGAAAATAATACATTTCAAATATGAATTAAACTATACATCTCATCATTATCATTACAGCATAATTATGTCCACTACTGAACGAATGCCTCCCCTAATGATTTCCACGCGGGCAGATCCCTAGCAGTTGATATCCATCTGCTACCCGTACACCAACCAATGGCCAACTGTACATCTAAAATAAAATAATGATTTAAAAAGTTTAAAGCAATATAAGGCGATCGTAGGTATAAGTACACTGCGCTATTTTTGCACAATTCAACAATAAAATGTGCATTGCTTTCTTTGGACGAGTTAAATAAAATTGATTTTGTTTTGGACAAGTCATGTCCATTAAATTTTATTGGCATTGTTAACATTTTGAAAAGTTTTCCTAATTTATTAGAAAAGATAAAAATACGTAAAACAAACGAAACATTTAAGTTTTTTGCCTAACTGAAGTAATTTTATACTATATTTTTACTTTATTTTATTTTTCGTATTTAGAATTTTAAATGTGGAATATTGTAAACCTTCATTGAATATATAAATTTTGAGGTTGTCTTTAATATAAAGATATACTTCGATAAATAATTACGAGCCTTCAGAGCAGTCGAGCAGCGAACTGTAATAAGTTGTGACAAATCATCTCAGTTTATTCAAAAGTAAATCAAAGTTATTTACGTTACGATACATTTACATAAAGCAAATACAAGTTATTATAAACTTCTCATTAAATTTAGATTATACTCAAATATTTATTCGAGTACTCGATAGTATATAACCACTGTAGGGTTAAGCATCAAAAGCACATATGAGATACAGTTTCAATGATTAATTGGGGTTCCTCCTTCAGCATTCAAAACTACGCTTGTAGACCAATGACATATATCATATGCGAGGAGCAGTGAAGTGATTCATTCTTATATATATCGATATTCTTTATGAAATTTTGCACGACTATAGATCTTGATAGAAAATAATTACTTCGGAAATCTGTAGGTATCATCTTTACGTTATTAAGTCGGTTAGCATAAGTGAAAAATAAATGGACAATAATCATCATATCTAGCTTGCTTTAAAGTTCGGTCTTCTAAGCTGAATTTTTAAACATCCTTAATAATTTCATCTATCTATTCAACCTATCGCTGTCTAATGCTGGACATAGGCCTCCCCCATTTTGCGCCAGATATCCCGGTCCTCCGCTTTTCCCATCCAGCCTCCACTAGCCACCTTTCGCAAATCGTCGGTCCATCGGGCCGGAGGGCCTCCTACGCTACGCTTGCCGAGACGCGGTCTCCACTTCAGAACTCGTCTGCTCCAACGGCCATCGGTTCTGCGACATATGTGACCAGCCCACTGCCACTTCAACTTGATAATTTCATAAGTATCCAACAATTTGTCTTAAATCTGTAGTTGGGCCTGTGCCCAAGCCTACATTTGAATAGCACTAAAGCTTCTAATTAAATCGATGCATTATGGAGCTTTATTGAAATACCTTACTTAAGATTATTAATTTTACTAATTAATTAATCCCCTAATATACACACTTTTAAATGTATCAACCTCCGTTGCAGAGCCGAACCATTATTAACCACTAAAATCAACATCACCACTACACTCAACATCTTTATTATCAGCCTATATCGTTTTAATGCACAAGGATTTCCTAAAATATGGCATAGGTAAATTAAAAATACATTAATTTACCTTTTCCAAAATTCAAAAGTTATGAGAAAACATTGATATCATCCTCCATATGAGTTCCCCGATCAATACAACTTGGCCGTCTTCAAGGTGAGAGTGAATAGGCTGTTTCTAGGCAGGCATGGACCATCCTAGGCCACATCATCACTTACCAATTGGTGAGATGGCGGTGAAATGTCTGCCTATAGGTGTTAAAAAACATCTTCAGTGGCCTATAACGCCCCACAAGGGGCAGACCCTTACATACTGCATCGCTATGGGGATACTTAGTCTTAACCCATACATTTTGGCCAAGACGTCGATATGACTGCACCATTTAATTTCGCATCATTAGTGGCAACCACATTTGGAGCAGCAGTTAATCTTGTAATTAATCAGAACTCGAGACGCGCGAATGTTCGAATTATATAGCGTTTCAATCGATATGTCTCGTTTGAAATAAACGTACCTAAAACCCGACTCTTAAAGGTAACGATTCAAAGGAGTTTCAAAATGTTTATACGAATAAACGTCGGTGTTTTAAAGACAAAGTTTAAATGCATTAATTCAGTTTAGGCTTCTTTATAAACGTCAAAAACATATAAACGACTACTATTAAATACTTTTTAGATAAGATGAAGTGGCTAGTTGGTGTGGATTGTTTCCTTCCGTCCTGGGGGTGCAGGTTCGAATCCCGCCATAGACCAATGTATTTTCTAATTTTCAAAATTATAGATACGCCTAACTGACGCTCTAACGGTGAAGAAAAACATCGTGATGAAACCTGCGCAATTGAGCAACCTTGTGATAGACTCTACAGAAATACATATTAATATGAATTATAGACGACTCAAAAGTAATTGTAAAAGATTTGTTTAAGTTAATTTGAGTTTGTTACAGAAAACTGGTTTGATTTTTCTTCCTTATATAAGAAAAACAGTAGCATGAAGTTACTATATTACGATATCCAATTTATTACCTATTTTACCCTTTAGCCCGGAAGAATGCTCTTACAAAATGGTGAGATTAAGATACCCATTAAAGCGTTCGCGAATATAAAAAGAAAACTTTTCCACAGGTAAACCAATAAATGATTAACCCAAATATGAGCCTGATATTTCACAAAGTATTGTAAAGACAAATATTAGGTATATTTTTCCATTACCTACGGAGCAAGTATTGTAAAATATCCACTTTTGTTCGGGCGGCGTCAAAAGGTATGCGCATCATGTATTACATACAGATAATAAGAAACGCTAACGTATTATTATCGGAGCTTATTTTTATTTCCTTTTTGTATGGGGACATTCATAAATGATGGAATGACTGCTTGAATTTCGTGATTAGTATTTTAAAATTTGAGTTCCAATCCAATCCCACCACGTTCCAATGTGTTTTAGAATTCTCGAAATTATATGTACGTTTATCCGACGTTCGTACGGTAAAGGCATGATTATTTATCATGCGAAGAGATTTAAAGGTTGTTGTATTTCATTGATCATCGTCAGCTCATCATATGTCCATATGTAAGAGGGGCACGAGCCTACCCGTATAGGGTGTATAGTCTTAGTCGGTCTAGTGGCTGGCCAACGTCATGCACAAACTTTGAATTTCTTCGCAGGCGTGCACGGGTTTTCTCACGATGTTTTCCTTGTTGTTGTGTGTGAAGTTGGCTAATCCGCACTATGCCCACATGGACGACTAAGGCATAATCACCCTGTACGGGTAAGCTCATGACCCATGTATATGAGCTGATGATTTTGCTAAGTAAACGTAACATCGGTGTGTCACTCGCAATAAAGGAAGCCTCGCATAATAGATGACGGCACGTTCCTAAGGTAACACCGCTCTTTCATTTTTCGCACGCTCGATTAATCTTAGGTCGCGTAGGTACGGACCGCGGTCCTGTGTTAGTATATCAGTCAATGACAACGAATTTATTGTTTGTAGAGGTCGTATTTGCCTAGTGAGGACAACGTGAAATAGTAGTTGTGGTGTGAAAAGTATTTGTAAAGAGGAAAAGCTTTTGTAACTCTATCTAATGTCGATACTGAGTCGTCTAGGGCGGTACCACCCCAGTGCCGTATATCGTACTGTGCAATAAGAGTGCTATGCACTTTTGTGTTTCAGGGTTAGGGTACTGTAGCTAGTGAAATTACTGGGCATAAGAGGCCTAAAATCTGTTGTCTCGGGTGACGGGCGTAGTGCGGCATTGAGGGAGAATAATAACTGTCTTTCAGTTGTTGGCCACCTTCAATGATCTGACATGGTCAGGCGTATCACGTATCATCAGGTGAGCATCCTGACCGTTCTGTTTACTTCGTCTCATAAAAAAATTAAAAAATGTATATAATACTTCATCATCATTTTAGCTACATAATGTCCACTGCTGAACATAGGCCTCCCCCAGTAACTTCCACGGCGCGGACCTGTCGGAAGCTATTTGCATCCAGTGGGTACCCGCAACCTTCCTCAGGTCATCTGACCATCTTGTGGGCCGTACCACGCTGCGCCGGTACGTGGTCTCCATTCGAGAACCTTCCGGCCCAACGGCGTCGGTTCTTCAGACTACGTGCCCTGCTCATTGCCACTTCAGCTTGGTAATGCGAGTGACTATGTCGGTGACTTAATATAATTTACGTCTTACTTTAACTAATTTATATATCTAACAGGCTACCATAATAATATGTTTTATAATTATTTTCTATATACTTACTAACTAAAAATCAGCTGAGCTGACAATACATCAACTTCAGATAGTGGTTTCTTACTCCTACGAAGCTCCTGTCAACTATGTTATGACTCCAGTGACCCCAAAATGGAATAAGTACTTTATTGTTTAATGTGTTTTAGAACCTACCACGGTGACAGCGAAAACGCTGAAATATATTGTAAAATACTTATTTCATTTGGTGTAATGGTTGAGTAGCGGCTACTACACCAAGGGTTCCGGGTTTGATCTCTGAGCAGTAAAAACATTTATGTCCATGAACATGTCTGTTTGTATTGGTCTGGATTTTTCAATGTATAATATGTATGTATTTACAAAAAAACAATATAAGTATGTTTATCCGTTGTTTAGTAGCAGTAATACAAGCTTCATGCTTTACTTGGGTCTAGATAGCATTGTGTGATTGTCAGTGTATATTTATAATTAATACGCGATCAAAGCCGTCATATTGGTTTTAAGAAATTCGTGTAATAGCAAAAACAAAGTTCTTTGGATAAATCATCATCATCAGCTCATAAAACGTACCCACCGAAGGCCACGGCCTACCCGTAAGGGGTGTATAGGCCTTAGTCGTCTACGCAGGCCCAGTGCGGATTGGCCGACTTTTCGCAAAACCTTTGAATATCTTCGCAGGCGTGCGCAAGTTTCCTCACGATGTTTTCCTTCACCGTAAGAGCGTGAGATCAGCATACATATAATTTGGAAAATTCGAAAATACGTTGGTTCGTGGCGGGATTTGAACCTGCGTCCTCCAAATCGGAAAGCAACAGCACACACCAATGAGCTAACGAGCTCATATTTGATGAATAGTTAAGGAAAAATTGCACAGCCTGTCTAACTATTCTGAGTAGATTTACAAAATACTTGTAATAAGTGCAATCTCCAACGAGTCGAGACTTAAGAGACCACTGCATTGATGAATGTTACCGCCAGCTGTCTACGATACCGCATTGTCTCCTAAACTCTGCCAAATGACGCCATCTTGATTTAAGTTGCTTGTATAACGCTTCTAATATAGCAAGCCTACAAAATTATACACCGCATGGTACTATTCATTCGATAAATGTATAGCTTATAAACAAAATTAAACAATGAAACAACATATGAAAAAGGTACGCTTTTAAAAAAAAGGTTTCATATTTTCTGAGGATGGCGGAAATTACCCAATTACATCCTATTAAAACTATTCATTTTATAAATTTCTTTATTTTTACTTATCGTTATTTCAGTGAATTTGATTTCACCTTTAACAGGAATCAAAGTTAATGTATTGCAATGTATACCATCGTTCCGATCCCGAAAAACAAAGACTATTCGATCTAATTTCATATAACAAGCACCCAGCAACGGACACATTGGTTTTACCGAAAATATCGACTGGAATATCCATTAATATAAGACTTCTAGGGTCCGCTATTTGGTCTGGAATTCGACCCTCGTTATTCGATGCCATCCAAACCTTTACCACTGGTATGCTGATACCCATATTTAAGGCGGGGAATGTGTCTTGTATCGCTTCTGATTCAAGAATACGATATACTGAAACCACAAACGAAATATTTGTTTTCAATTCATATAATATTCATAAGTTTTCCATTTGTCTTTGATTCACAATAAAAGGATGGAACTAGTCTTAAAAGGATACATTTAGATTGAGATTTTAATATTCCATTTTAACATTTTTAAGCAGCTAAAAATTAAGATTCTTTGTCTTCAACACTTCATCGTAATATTACGTGGTTTTAGAAATTTTTGAGGGTCTTTTTCTGTCTAGTAATAATATTGACAACAGTAAATACCATATTGAGTCAATGCACTTAAATCATATCAATGGGAAGTTAGCTATATATTACATAACTTGTCAAGCTGAATCCATATTACAAGCGAGCTGTTAGGCGATACGTTGTTATCACAGTTGTTAGATATTTTTCACCAAGAAACATTTGCCCAAATCAGTCTCGTACCTCCGGAAAACTTCAACATCGTGATAATTCCACTTTCAAAAAACGCATACATTTCTCCAACTACGCGCGGCGTCCGAAAACTTTTAATGTAAAAACGTGCCAAGTCCCCACTCCGAGAACTCACTCACAATTCAAATAACTTGTACCCCTGTCTATTAGCTCTGTAAATCTAATTACTGTTTGTTTTAAAGAAATCTGACTTTTAAAGCGGGAGTACAATGCAATGTAAGTGCATTTTGTGCAGCTGTCTTGAGCTTTGTAAAGTTTGTTGTTCCAAATAACGTAATTAGACAGTGGATAAAGCGATTGAAAGCGCTTTGTTAATTTGATTACTCAAATAGTCATTATTTCTGGTATCGAATAAAATCACTTTTTAATTATAATAAATAATTATACAAAACAAATTGATAATTTTATAAGATCAGAAGACTACGACCAAGTCCCTACTTAGTGCCAAAGCTCATTTAATTAATATTCACGTTTTTTTCCCAAATATTGATTCCTGAGTTACATTCTGTATTCTTTTCAATAGTCATGAGGTTAGGCAAACAGGTAGTAGATTATACAATTTAATACTTAGTTACACGTTTTCTTTATAGACACTAATTTTGATCTCAGATTTTTATTTTATTTTCGTTCCAGGTTGTCCACTTTCTACTATCCTATAAACATGTATCGGTAGAGCCTAGTACCTTTTAGATAATTATTGTAAATTTAGATGTAACATTTATACCTACTTGTATCAGGATCTATAAATCAGATACACCAGAAGTTATTTATCTAAGCTGAACGAATTGTGATTGTAAATCGAAACTCTTATCCGAAAAAAACTTTTTAGTCTTTTCGTGCTAATCGCAATTTTTATGGTATTCGCCTACAGCTTTTGCTTAGATTTGTGTGCAGCGCTGTTTGCTAGATATGCAAATGGACCTACTTTTTTCTATTGGACTGATGCACCCAGCGCTGTCTCAGCATTTACTTGTTAACATTAATTCAAAAGCAGCTTTGATATCTTTATTCAGTTATTATGATAATTGCAGTTTTGTGTTATTGAATGAAGCATTTAAATTAAATTAAGTGAATACTAATTTAAAAACGTATTTTTGATTTAAGCTACGGTGTATTAAGTATTTTTCAAAGGATTTTTATTGACCGATATGTTATATATTTTTATTATTCGACTCAATTACGCAGTTACCAGCACATTCTCTTGAGGATAACGTAAGCTAAACTACTATTGCTGTGTTACCAGCAGATGCGTGGTCGAAAAATATTATTCCGACAGCGAACTTTGATAATTATCTATTACAAGCAGGTTAGTTTGTTTTGAACAATTTAAGGGGAGGGATTCCACCCTTTTCTTGACGAATGGGTGGTATCCATTCGTACCAAAAAGTTCGGTTCTTTTTTCATCGTCCGAACTGCAAGGCAGTGGAATGACCTTCCTGCGTCTGTGTTTCCCGATACATACAATTTAGGGGTTTTCAACGCAGGAGTGAACAGGCATTATTCGAGTTTGAGTGCTACATCTTAGACTGCATCTCACTTTCCATCAGGTGAAAATGGCACTCAAATTTTTAAACAAAAACTATTAAGTTTGAAAATAAGTCCTTACTGACTTGAGTTACTTTTATAATTTCCTTTACTCATGTGTTACATATGTCAAGCTAAGTAACTCTGTTGAGAGTCGGCAACTAATCTTAGAGGCCTATTCAAACAACGTGAAAACTATTTGTATAGACCCCTCGGGGCATGTTTATGTCTTTGAAATCCTGTTGACATCAAATGAGAACATATGTATATGAGTTTTTTGGGCAATAGACTAATACATAAGTAATATAACTGTAGGCAGTGCAAGCACTATACATTTGATATAGCTTTTGCCCGCGGCTTCGCTCGCATTAAATTCGGGATAACACGGTACTTTCATTTATCACTATACATAGGATTTCCCTCCCTCCAACTTTAAAGGCTTCGGGGTCAATTTCAGAATTTTTTTTAGCAAAAAATATGTTATGTGAGCTAACCTTAAAAGATAGACATACGCTGTCGCGGACTTTTTGTAGACCTCTAAAAGGAGAACAATACTCTCATACTGACTTTTGTGTAACTTTAACCGTTTACGCAGCGTACGCAGCGGAAGCTCCAAGTATGAAAAAATACCCCCGATTTTGAAACATTTTTCATTACTGCTCCGCTTCTATTACTCGTAGCGTGATGATATATATATATATATAGCCTATAGCCTTCCTCGATAAATAAGCTATCTAACACTGAAAGAATTATTCAAATCGAACCAGTAGCTTTATATATTAGTATAGAATATAGATTGTAATATATCTAACATGTACATCTGAGCTTAAAAAGATAATTTCTTTCACAATCCGCGCCAGCCCATGGCTGAAATTTGCACGGTTTTGTCATAATCTTCACGATGGCAGGCGTATTCAAGATGGCTATCCTGTTACTAAGGTTAGTTTAACAAGAGCAGCTCCGAAAGATCTACAAATGGGTTCATCGTGATCATCAGCTCATTATACGTCCCCATCAAAGTCAAGGGGGGAGCACGAGCCTACCCGTATAGGGTATGCCTTAGTCGTCTTCGTAGGCGTGCACTGTTTCGCCATGATAATTTCTTCACCAGAAGAGCTTCGGATAAACGTAATTATAATATTAATTCCGAATATCGAAACCACTGCAAAGTCATAGCTATGAGCTACCGACGCATTAATTACAACAAAAAGGTTGCTGATCTATGAAAAGGGAAAAGAGGGGGCTTTAAGGCTACAGGAAACTTCAATCACTCAGCTATACACTACTGAGAAATTTATTTACGCCAGTTTTATGTGAGGCTGTGGCATCGACCGACTCTGATTGACCCGGTTCATTTGTGCCGAATCTTAACCACATTTAAATCATTTCAACCAGTTCTTTACTCTTATTTAAGTCATGACGTGAACGAAATGGTCAGTTCGCTCACCTGGTAGTAAGTGATACTGACCATGCCTGACCATGACAAATGCAGTGTTGATGAGATCAATAATAGTAAGCGGTCACTAATTTCATTTAGATTTAGTGGTAGCTTCATTTGACATCCATAAGTGTTCTGTAAGGACCTAAACTGAATAACACTTTCATTTTTTCATTCCATTAACACTGCCATGCGTCCGTCACCGAACACGACAGATGCTAGGTCTCTTATACCCGGTAATTCTACTTGCTGCAGTGCTCACATTCGAAACGCAGAAGAACACTTCATGTGACAATATCTGGCACTGCGGTGGTACCTACCTAGACGACTCGGCACAGAGACTATCACTTAGTTAATCGATTTTTCTGTGTACCTCAGTGCCTGATTGACATTACACACGCGTCGACCCCAAACTTCCCTGTGGAAGTTGACAACCAATCTAGGGCCTATTCAAATAGAAGCTGGTACAATCCTCGCCGATTCTCGTTTGTTAATGTGATTGGACGCGAACAAATGTACCTGGAAACACGTTTAATACGTAGAAACAATTGGATGGAACTCACGTTCAGTTTAACCAAATGTTTGTCTCGAATCCTAATGAGTCAAGTTGTTTCCCTATTTGCATATTCAATCTTGTGTACTGGATCTAGAACATATGTTGGATCCTCATCATTTCCGTATAACGATTTAAGATATGTATTTCACTAAAAGAATACAATTCACTTATAAGAGAAATACATAGTATACTTATATTTAAACATTGTGTACGCACGGTTAATAGCAGTGACATATTTTTTCTTAACACTTGATACACTTATAACGAATTTAGATACTAGTTTGGACAGTATTAAAAATGTATTTGAATTTATAAAAAACTTACGTCTGTTCCCTGTGTGTAGTTTGTAGTTAATTACTATTCCCTGTGTGTAGTTAACCCTTTGAACGCCAGGAATCCAGACACAATAGAAAATTTATTGTGACTGACGCCTTTAAGATACATTTCGAATGTACGCTCGTTCGAAATATGTCAATGTCAATTCATTTACCTAAATAAAGAGCCTACATCTGTGTTCTCTTTGGTGGTTCGTTTTTGGCATATCTACCTTTATATATACAAAATATCATTGGATACTAAACAACGGATAAACATACTTTCGTACTTAAATTTAAATTGGATACTATAATTTGTGAATTCACTTCAATATATAAATTTGACAGAAGCAATTCCATCAACAACTCTACAAACTTTAAACCCGTAAACTCCAAAGTACTAATGAAATAAACGCTGCTATTTAACTAGTTTGTCCAAGTGGACAGAATTTTAACAACAACTAATTGACCAGCAAACAAGTGGGTTGGTTACCTCTCAGTCTAAACTTTAAACCAGTTCGTTAAGTAACTAGATGCTTGTGTTGTCCGATTCGTGTATTACGAACTTAATATATTTAGATGCAAGGTTTAAATAATTAAGGTTTCTTCATTTAAGAAAGTTAAGAAACTGCTTGACAAATTATGCACAATAGCGACAAGTTAATAATAAAAATAAATAACTACTGACAATCACACATCGAACACCAAACTAAGCATAAGCTGTTATATGGATACTAAACAACGGATACACATACTTATATACTTTTTATTTGTAACACACCCACTTGGTGTTGCGGTTGAGAGGTCGACTGCTACACCAAGGGTTCCGGGTTCGATCCCCGGCAGTACAAACATTTGTGTGCATGAACATGTCTATTTGTAATGGTCTGGGTGTTTTTCTATGTATAATATATGTATTTCCAAAAAATATATAAGTATTTTATCCGTTGTTTAGTACCCATAATACAGCTTAACGCTTAACTTGGGGCTAGATGGCGCTGTGTGAATGTCATGGATATTATATTATTATTATTTATATACACACACAAAAATATGCATAGAAAATACCGCAAATCGCGCAAGTCACTTCTGCAAAACTCTCTCCGCATCTGCTTAGTTTACCCAACTAATCATAAGAGTTAATATTCCTAATCCTTATTTACTTATTCCAAGCAGACCGTACTTAGGTCGGAGAATACTTCCATCCTAATATAGTAAGCTGGAAAGGTTCATTCTTATGGGACTTATAATCCATATAGACGGTTCCGTCTACGACTTAGTGTCGAAATGGGGAATAACTAGCCTTTTTGGTTTAAGTCTTACTATTTATGAGAAGCTGTTGGAAGTACCAATGCCCTTTTTATGTATGACGAAACTGTTTTTTATAGCTGAACGCATTCAAAAGCGAATATGTAACTGCGAATATAATGTTCGAATTTGCACAAGTATGTTCTATTGGTTGTACATATTTATGTTTCTTTTATTACATTAGTAATTTGGTATGACAGCTAGCTGATGTAACAAAAGAAAATGTTATTAATGTTCTCATGTAAGTGGCTTTTTGTCTTTATGAGAATAAATATCTTTAAACCTAAACCTATGCCATTAAGTGACCGAGATGATCATTCAGTTTTCGTTATGTTTTTTTATATCGCATTCAATATCTTGAACTAGTCCCCCCACCGCAATAATCTACAAAGAAACTGCAAAGCTAATAAAAAATACAGTAACACGAAAAAGTGATTCGCCAATTTTTATAACGAAACTCCACCGGCTGCAGTCTCCGCGCCCGCAATGCTTGTCTTTATGGCGAGGAACAAAATATATCAGTTAGCCGAGCACTTTTCCGCCCCAGTGTACAAAAGCCAAACGGTTTATAACGTTGTTAAGTTGTTATTTTATCGCGCATAGAATAACGTTGCCAAGTATTATAAAATATGCAAGTTTCCTAACACTTAATATTTCTATCCGGCTATATGAATATGTTTGGCAGTCGAAAATATCGTTTTCGTATGAGATATCCAGTTTAAATACCCAAGTGAATAAAAGTACGCTGTATTTTTTAAATTAATTACGATTAATTAAAGAACATAGTTTATTTGTGACTCAGTGTATATCAGTATTCATTTTAGGTTCCTACCTATGTATAGCTTATGTTGGAAAATTTAAATATAAATGCAGTGTTAATGTAGGCGGTCTTTTATAAAATTATAAATAATTAAAAATCTTTTTTTTATAACTATCTAACTACAATAAATGACTTGGTAAAATTATAATAAATAAATATTTATAATTTAATTATCTCAACGGATTTAAGTACAGGTAAATTCTTAAACAAAATCTAGTAGAGGGAAATAAAAATTCAATTACACTACCGGTATGCCGTCTAAAATAAAGGACTGCAACTTAAAAAAATGTCCAAATTCCACCTGTACTGGCCCTACATTTGAACAGCGTTTTTTCAACACACGGTACATTCACGCTGAAAAGTATTCCGCGAGGTAGACACAAAGCGCCGCGTGTTTATTGCCTCACAGCAAAATATTGCAGCCGGGGACCACTTCTCGGCGCGCCTGTACCAAGCGCAGCCCGCTGTAAAGTGTTTGCCTAAAAATTGCACTCGTATTTCACCAAAGTTGCATTCTTCACGTTGCTCGGTTACGTGGTTTCTTACAAATTGCCATGGCGAGGTAAATTCTAAGATGTTCTATTTAAAACAATCTGACATTAGAAGTTTTTTCAGTTTTGATGTAGAATTATTTTGGATTCTAGTTTTCCAGCCTTTGATATATCATGAAACACAGGCCCTTAACACTAGTCATCTATTTTATTCATTTCTCTTTTACTCTTTGTATCACTTCTCTATAAAATCCACTATTCGATATAGACCTTATATATCCGAGCATAAATTTATGAAAATTATAAATATCTGCTTTAAAAATGGATCCTTGTAACATTCAGCGTACTCACATATATATATTTTAAATCATATATAAATATCAGACTTTAATTAAACTTCAAAACTTAAACAACCCGAACTAACAGGATCGAGGACATCCAACAGACAATAATCACCTAAACGTACCTACGAAGTTCTGAATCCAGGTCACAATAGAGCCTCTAAATTACGGCACAATTATTCATCGTGAACTCAACCCTTCGCACAATCCGGCCCGGGACAACTCGAGTCCGGTCTTAGCCGGACCAATTCCGGATTTAATCATTATAACCGGTTACTATTCCGGATCGACGGAATATTACGTTGATAGTGTGCACATTAAGATTAACAACTTATGTGTATATAAGGGTCTTAGTTTATAAGGTTCTGATATTAAAATTTTGATGATTTCGTTAGCAACAAAAAGTGTGTGTACCAATTTTTTAGCTTCCTACCTTAAGAACTTCCAAAAGTCCCATATAATATAAATTCCATCCTTCTTTTAAGAGGTTACGTACTGTTGGTACTATGCCACTCTACAGCCCTTTACCAAAAAAATCACGTCAATTCGTCGCTCTGTTTTACAGAGAAAGACGGATGAACAAACAGACAACACTTTAACATTTGTTGAGTATGTAATTAATTAAAATTTTCCTACCTCCCAATTTCATAAATTTTGGTCCTTGTTTAGCACCTTATGAATGTGAAAGGTGAGTTTGCTTCCATAAGAGTCGTTCTTTTTATTTTAAGGAATAAAATGCGTTTTAATAAAATTATTTTTGCTACATATATTTCAATATGCTTCTTCATAAAATATAAGCATATTTCCTTCACTGTATGCCATGGAAATGCAAGATATCATAGCTCAGCTTCTTAATTAAGTTCCAGCATTTATCTGGCAAACCAGAGTCGTTAAGTTTTAGCTAACGGTACCTAAGCACGTTATGGATAGCTTGAGCGCGTAAACTCCGTGTTCGCAGACTATGCGAGGTGTTAGATATACTCGATACTGAGTCATCTAGGTAGGTACCACCACAGTGCCAGATATCGTTCCGTGAAATAAAAGCGCTTTGCACGTCTGTGTTTCGGGATAAGAGCACTGTACCTAGTAAAATTACCGGGTATAAAAGACCGGGACCTGTTGTCTTTGGTAACGAGCGTAGGAGATAACATATGTTAGGTTTTGTATACCTGGTAATTTTACTGCCTACAGTGCCCTCATCCCGAAACACAGAAGTGCAAAACACTTCTTTTTCACGTGGCGATATCTAGCACTGCGTTGGTACCTACTTAGACGACTCAGTACCGAGTCTACCACCTATTTAAGTGTTTATGATATTGTAGTCTAAATCACTTGATCATACAAAAATAAAATTATTACATGCTAGGTAGCGTGCTTGATACGGTGGTAGCGTCATCTAACATTCACAAAAGACTTCCTCGGGCCCAAACTGATGAAATGATTTTTGAATTTGAAAATAAGGGGAGTCCTAAGTCTTGCTAAGCCTACATGATCCAGCTCGTATCGTTTAGGTAGCTGGTGAAGGCTATGGATTTGATACCGGTTAATGCATCTATTATATAAATGAAAACTCAGTGAAGACCATCCAACTTCATTTATTCACAATTCATTATTCCACAAAAAATGCAATTCTATCTTAACAATAGCTCTCACTTCAATTCGAACACAATTATTCCACTTCAAGTTAACCCTTTCCGCGCTTAAGGCACCGGAACGAGCCGGACCAATCCGGATTTAATCATTATAATCGGCGGCGGTCGACCGCGATCGCTCCGATGTCGAATCGATTCTAGAAGTTTCAGTGACCCGAGAAACTTCCATGTGGTGAGGGATGAGGTCTTACAAGAGCCGACGTGTCGGAAAGGTTTGGCTTCTGCGGTTGTTATTATGTTGACGTGTATATATTTTGTTGCCAGTGAAAAAAATTGGTTTCAAATTAAAAGTGTTTATTCAGTTTCGGTCCTTACAGAACATTTATGATTGTCAAATGAAGCTACCACTGGTTCTGACGGTAGTTTTCTACTAAGAAGAATCCAGCAAGAAACTCAGTAGATACTCTTTTCAAATATAAGTTGTGTAATCATATCATTTACTATGAAAATAATTATATTAAGCAAATTATATTCACGATTTTTATCATGATTAGTTATTAGTAAAAATATAATGCTCACAATCACGTCAACATTTTCTTTGCATATTTTGCAAATGTGTTGCAATTTTCTTGTCTTCCATCAAGTAGGGTTGGTCAACATGGCCAGTTTTCTCTTTTTTGCCTGATTACAGTTCACTGCTAGACATAGATTACATTATGCGCTAAATCTCACGGTACTCCGCTTTCCTTTTCCAGCCTTCACCAGCGAACTAGCGTAAGTAGATTGCCATTGAGCCGGTGTGCGTTACTTATACGAATTACCTAATTTCTAATAAAGGTGGTACGTCACATAAACATTTTACAGTTCACACTAAATATATCCTTACTATTACAGGAAACACTAAGGTGCTACAGACTAAGTTACGGGTTAAACATCGTCCGTGCGTCCGTACAGTCATCACAAAAAGCGTTTCACTCAACATAGCGAAACACTCTGTCGGCCATAAACACGACTGTACATGCAGACCGTCTGCTTTACGAGCGGTCTTAGCGTATTTTTCGCTCTCCGTAAAACTAAATTTTAAAACTCAAGTGGATACATCCCGACAGCTGTGCGGTAGGCGCGGAGTCAGTTTGGATGGATGCGGCATTGCTGGTAAACTTATCAGTTGCCAGCTAGCTCCTTTAGTTTCTATGAACCGTCGGGATTCTAAAAACAATAGAATGTCTATTGTGTCTGTGAAATATATACAACTGCGGCACTTAAAATCTGTTTGGTGAGTTAAATTATAGTTACTTTTATTTCTACCTATTGCATATAAATTAGTTACATATTCCGTAATTGAATCCGTTCTGTAGTATCACTCTGGTTAAGCTTGCTCATTTGTGCAGAAGCATGGCACATTTTATTATCATCGTACTATCAGGTAAGAAAATTGGCTATTTTATGTTATAAGTAAACAGGACGGTCAGGGCGCTCACCTGATGGTTAGTGATACGCCTAACTATGACAGAGCGGCAATGAAGGAGATCAACAACTGATAGACATTTGTTATCCTCCATCAATGCCGCACTGCGCCCGCCAACAGAGGTTAGGTCCTCATCTCGAATGCCCTCAACACAAAAGTGCAAAACATTCTTGTTTCACGTCACAATATCTGCCTCTGTGGTGGTACCTAGAAGACACAGTATGGAGTCTGCGTTTACTTCATAACATAGAAACTGACGATTGTATATAACTTATTCTTATAAATCTGTATTAAAAGTTTGCAGTTTTCCATCCCAGCGAATACTTACTTAATAAAAACTATTTACAATATTGAATGTTCATATCCTTACAAAAGCCTGAGTACATAAACATTGCGGTTTTAATTCTACATTGTACACTACTTTTATGTGTTGTTTGCCGGGATTAATGCGTTGGCAAGTCGAGAAGCACCGATCCACGGCGCCGCATCTAGCCGCGATACATCAACACACGCAACCCATGAAACTATTTTTGCTCCCCTCGCCGTACAAATTTAGTCGCACCGCGGTTCCGTGGGGGTACTAATTGACGCTTTAAATCTGTCCACGCCTTTTCGTGGTTACGCGCCGCGTTTATTATTTTATACGGATTGTGTTATGAGTTATGCGCGCGACTGTACTAGTTAATTACTGCAGTAGTTTTTCTTTTGATGTACGGTCTTTGTTATGTGGACTGCGGTTTGCAGCTCATGTATGCGGTTCGGTAATATAAAGAACTTCTATAGTGCATAATTAGGAACGGTTTTAATTCGAACAGTTTTAGTTCGTCTTTTTCGGCTCTCTTACACATCTGGCGTTTTCCGAAATCTTGGAAGACAGCTTTAGTGCAACCAATCCCGAAAAAAGGTGATCGCTCGGATCCGTCCAATTATAGACCTATAGCTAAACCCTTTACTCTCCAAGGTTATGGAATCCATAATTAATCATCAACTCCTACTTTACCTAGAGGATCATCAATTGCTAAGCGATCGCCAGTACGGTTCCGTAAGGTCGTTCGGCAGGATCTTCTAGTGTACCTGACGCATATGTGGGGCCAGGCCTTGGAGACGAAGGGGAGGCGCTGCGGTAGTTTGACGTAGCGAAAGCTTTGATAGGGTTTGGCATAAAGCACTCATTTCCAAGCTGCCTTCATACGGACTTTCCGAGAGGTTGCAACTGGGTTACTAGCTTCTCACAGATCGTAGTATCAGGTCGTTGTCGATGGTGTATGCTCGGAAACTAGATCTGTGAATGCTGGTGTCCCGCAAGGCTGTGTATTATCTCCCACGCTATTTCTTCTGCATATCAATGATATGCTGCACGTTAGCGGCATTCATGTGCTATGCGGATGACAGCACGGGTGATGCTTCTTATACCGGCCGAGCAAACTTACCTCGAGAAAATATCGCCGATTGCCGAAACAGACTTGTGTCTGAAGTTGAGGCTATACTACAACAAGTCTCCGATTGGGTAAACATAACCTTGTAGATTTTAATCCAAGAAGTCACAAATTTGTGCATTTTCCACGAAGAAAACGCCCTTTGTCGTATCGCTCTCTATTCCAAGTACTCCCTGACTCCAGCAGCTAGTGTCGGCATTCTTGGCGTCGACATATCGAGTGACGTCCGTTCCGCGGTCATTTGGAAGAAAAGGCTAAGTTGGCATATGAAGCTCGGTGTGCTCAACAGAGCGCGGCGTATTTCATGTCGAGTCATCGCCTGCAACTTTATAAGGCGCAAGTTCGACCTCATGGAATACTGCTCCCATCTTTGGCGGAGCGCCGCAATACCAACTCTTCTCTGACGCGCATCCAAAAGAGAGCGGCTCGAATCGTCGACGACTCAGATCTTGCTGACAAGCTGGACCCTTGAGTTTGCGCAGAGATGTGGCATCTCTTTGCATTCTCTACCGCTTGTATCACGGGGAGTGCTCAGATGAGCTGTTCGGGCTTATTCCTGCAGCTGAGTTCCACCACCGTACATCTCGGAGGAACTCCAAATTCATCCTCACCACCTGGATGATTGGAGGTCTTCCACAGTCGATTCTGCCGTCATTTTCCGCCACTGTACAACAAACTGTGGAATGCACTTCCTCTGGAAACATTTCCGGAGCGATACGACCTGGCGTCCTTCAAAAAAAGAGCGTACACACTTTTAAAGGGCCGGCAACGCATTTCTGACCTGATGTCTTGCAAATGTTCAGGGCGGCGTTGTCACTTACCATCAGGTAACCGTATGCTCGTTTGCCTCCTTTCCATAAAAAAAAAAAAAAAAAAAAAGTGGTCTGTCCGTAGTGAGTTGATTAGCGAAAGAAGAGGGTACGTAGTCTGTAATAGCATACTGAAGTATTATTAAAATAATTTACATAGTCATATTTAAAGTACTAATTGCACTAATACGCGTATAGAACTTAAAATAAATAATATCTTACCAGATGTACAATCACGAATATAAAAAGTCCGAAGCCGTTTGACATACGTAGTCTTATTTTATATTTATGACATAAAATTTTGACCTTAACCCGTCATTAAAAGGGTACAAAATCAAAAGCGAGCGAATTATGAAAGAAAGTACTGACGCGATGGGCAGAATTTGCCGCGTACATTTTGAGTGAGATGTGCATAGTGAGTTTATTGTCGATCTAAAGTATAGGATAATGGGTAGCAGTGTTCGAAAAGCAATTGTATTCTGAAACCTGCGCGCGCCCACGAAGAAATTTAGAGGTGTGCGTGAAGTCGGCCAATCCGCACTGGGCTCGTGTGGACGACTAAGGCCTATACACTCCATACGAGTAGGCTCATGTCCCTCGGTGGGGACGTATAACGGCCTAATGATTAACACAAGGCCATAACGATGGTTGTAAATGCAATGTGTTTAAAAATCTAACGAAACTTGTGTAACACTCGTATTTATAAGTAGACTAACAACAAGTAATTGCTTCGAATATCAGATTTCTCAATCAATACACCCTTTAAAACTGCGCTTACCATATTTTACTTACTTTTAAGCATAAATATCAGTGCTCTTAGGTCATTGGATTATAAGTACCGATGTTCTAATACAATGCAGCTCCAAAAATCAACCGAGTTTGTGACTAATAAAAAGATCAAACAACTTAGTGTCATTGTTAGTATTAGATAGCTCAGTGGGTACACCGCCCTCTATAAATCCACGTTAGCCACAACTCACAAGTCTTGGGCACGTGACATTGTGAGAGTCGGCCAAACGTCGCGTGGCTAACCCTTGGCTGCCGACGTTTCTTATCTTAGTTTACACAGCCTACATCCCATAATGACTAGATATACCTGATTTAATGTTCGATGATTTTGACGAAACACTAAGAGCACGTACATAATCAAAACAGATTAGTCAAATTATCTTTGTTTTATTTTATTTATTATTTCGTACAAAGGTTGACAACTTAAAAGTAACAAAAAGGAACAATAAGTACAGGTAGGCTTATCTCTAAAAAAGATTTCTTCCAGCAGACCAAATAATATAAGAGAAACTCAAATGATAGCCAATTAGAGCGGTAGACGAAAGCAACCATGCACAATATACACTAATACTAACACATGAGATTTTACGAAATAAGTTTGCAATACGATCAAATACCTAAAACATGTCATATCGGGCGTCAAATACAGGGCATCCTGTATTACCCTTTACGGAAAATCACTATCAGAAGTTATTGGTTCCATACTGCATTTTAGTCATTGTTGTCATTAACAATCAAGTGAGCGAACTGATCATACCGTTTACTTCATAACCTCA